>PVKP010012062.1:0-59480 GCA_004027715.1 Plecturocebus donacophilus
GCTGCCGGAGACGCCTGCCTGAGAGACCCTGCTGAGTGATTCGGGAGTGGTCCAGATGTGGAAAGGTCACCACGCTCGGTTGTGGGCACAGGACGCATGGGGGCTGGGGTCCCTGCGCTATAGGGTGGGCATGAGTGAGTTCTGCCACCCCCTCCTTCAGCTGGTGCCTTTATGGGAGAGAAACTGCTGGGCAGTGGGTCTGGTCTGAGCCAGCAGGCAGGAGCGAGGGGAAGGGAGGCCTGGAGACCACTGGAGGAAGCTGGGGGCAGAGCCACCCCCAACCCCGGGGACAGATTCTGGTGCCAGAAGTGGCTCAGGTCTAATGTGCTATGAAGATCCCCTGACCAGACACACATCCATCCAGAACCCACTGCTACGTGGGGTGGAGGTGCGGGGGGGCACAGACGTCATCATGTGACCCCAGATCAGTGGGAGGAGGGGAGGTGCCCGCCTGTTTGGGCCTTCCCTGAGAACAGTCCTGGAACAGATGTGTGCAGGGCCCATGCTAGGGAGGGGATGGGGGCACAGGAGACCCACAAAGGTCCTAGTGGCCCTAGATGCTGCCATCCTCTGCTTTCTGAAGGGTCTGTGGTGAAGATCCGGGGAGGTGCTGCCTAGTACCTGAAGGGCCTGCTTTTTTCAGTGTCTAAACCATGTCTGAGGACACAGACCTAGGCAGACTCAGGTTCAGAGAACAGACCCTCTAACCCCATGTGCACTGGCCCTCGCAGAGAGGAGGTGTGCTGCAGAGCCGCCACCCAGCAGGCCTGCTCCCTCTCTCAGGGCAGGGAAACCCAGGAGGGAGGCTGTCAGCCTGGGAAGGTCAGGCAGGAGCTGAACATGGGTCTTGCCGTTTTCTGGTGGGGGCTGAGCCTCACCTAGGGCCAGGGGGGCCCCACATGGCGGCTCAGTCTGCGCTAGCAAGAGGGAACGGTGGGAGGTGGCCTGGAGACAGGAAGACCAGGAAGCCAGCTCAGGATGTCCAGGGTACGGTCAGAATGGCCACGAGGAAGGGCTGGGGAGGAGGCAAAGTCAGGCCCAGGAGGGGCTGGCAGAACTCCAGGCCACGCGCGTCCCCGGGGTTGGGGCAGGAGCACGTCACAGGCAGAGTCGGCGGGACAGCCCCAGGATCCCCTCAGCACACACCCACAGGGGAGCTCAGAAAGCGACACCATTCTTAGTTCCAGCAACCTCCAAGCAAGCCACCTCAAGTTCTTCTTGCACTTTGACTACAAACAGGCATATTCTCATCTCAGGCAGCGCGACCTGCCGGCATGGCTGTGGCCAAGGGAACAAGGGAGTGGCCTGGAGTGGAGAATGGAGTGCTGGGTGGAGGTGGCCGGAGGAGAAGGGAGGGGAGGTGGCCTAGCCCGGCTGAGCTCACCCACACACGAGCGCACAGGTCAAGAGTTGGTGGCGACTGATCGGTGCAGACCTCCCTGCTCTGGCAGAGTGAGCCCCTCAGAAGGGGTCCGCTGCTGTGAGATCCTGGGGAGGCAGGGTGGAGGGAACTGCACAGAATTGCATCTCCCTGTGTCTGCAGGGCCATCAGGGGCAGCTCCTAGGCTTCACAGAGCAGTGCGGCCCTCTGGTGACAGGAGCAGACAGGCGCTCACCCCAGGCGGCTGGAGGGCAGTGGAGGTCAGAGGCTCTCCAGAACCACCGCACAGAACTCCTGTGGGCTTCTGTGTGCATGCCGGAGCCTGAGCGGGGAGCATGGGGAGGAGCAGCTGCCACCCCTCCCTGGCCAGCAGGAGGCCCAGCGTGCAGCTCTCCTTCTGCCCCACCAGCTCCCAGACCCACAGGATGAGAAAAGAACCAACAGCCGTCTCAAAACAGGATTTTCACATAGTTCACCTCAACACATGGAAAATCTCAAGCCGATGAAATAAAGACCACGTGGAAAGGGGAGGGAAGAAAGGTAGAAGTCATTATGAATTTATTATTTACACAATTGTTAAAGTACACAAATACAGTGGCCATACAAACGCACAGCTTGGAGACTAGTCGCCAGTGCACAAGTTGATATGGATGTCCTACCTACGTTTCCTGCACGGGACGATGGGGACTAGATACTGGGCAAGGACTGTCACAACCACACTCCAAGGACGCAACCCAGCAAGGTTCAGGCTGGAGCCCGGGCGCAGAGCTGCCTTGCACAAATGTTCTGGCACTACATCGGGACCACGGGTATTTACAAAGCAAGCTTGCGCCACTTGAGGCCATGGCCGCAGCGCCCTGCTGGGTGGAGACAGCTACCCTCAGGAAGGCAACAGGCAACAAAGAAAACCTCAAACTTGGCTCTGACCCACCCCTACCTCCCTCTGTACTTCCAGACACAGAGCCCCGACCCGCTCAAGGCCCTGCACTCCAAAATGCTGACAAAGTCACCAGCTTAGGATTTAGAAGCACCCATGGGCTCAGAAAAGATGGCCGGCCGGCTGGGACAGTGCACAACTGTGTTCTGGGATGCCTACCAGTTATGGCATCTGGGGAACTCTGGGGAAGGGAGGGAAGAACCAAGGTGCACACCTTCGGGGCCCCAGAGTCCAAAGGGACGGTCCTCCACCATGACAGGGCAATGGAGGAGTGCCCATGAGCACACACCACACTGCATGTCTGGGTCAGGAGTGCACGGCCACTGGCTGCCACCCAGCTGCTACGGAGTGAGAGGCGAGAAGGCACCCCGGGAACCACAGGGCACAACAGCGTGGAGCCCGGGGCAGCACCAGCTCATGGAGGCCGCCTGCCTTCCGGTGGGACTCAGCCCCACGGACACTGCTTCACTTCCAACGGACACGCGCCCAACATAAGGTTGCAGAGCACAGACCCTAATTCCCCAACGCAGAAATTTTGGGTCGCGTTGGGAGAGTCACCTGCTCCTTGGCACCCCAGGGTGGGTCCCTTTGGCCCGCCGGCTTTTCTGAGCTAGTCTTGGCACCTGGTGAGGGCAGCCCCGCTGTTGGTTTTGAGCACAGGCACACACACAGACTGAGTGCCGATTGACATGCGGGCATTGACAGTCTGTGAAGAAAACGTACCAAGTGCAAAGGCAGCAAGGCAGCAAACCACAATCATCACACATGCCGCTCGGCTAACAACCCTCTCCCAAGGGACCAGAAACACACCTTCCACCTTTAACCCTGGGACCCCCAACTACCCTGCTAGGGTCTCAAAGCCTCTGCTTCCAAGTTCTTCAGAGTTCCAGCTGCCTGCCCACTTCCCGGGGAAGAAGTGGCACTGCTGTGCCTAGTAACACGCATCGCGCCCCTGCTCTAAGGCAGCCTGCAGTCCCTAACTGCTCTCTGAGGGCCTCAAGAGTTCTTGACGCCAGGCATTTCAGTTATAGGAGGAGGGAGGGTGAGACCCCAAAACCAGGTAAAAGAGGTCCCACCACCCACGTGCGCGCACACACAACACAGACTTCTGATGAGAAATCTCCTCTCCAAAGTGGACAACAAAAACACTGCAAAACAAACACAACACACACCCTTGAGATCCGCCTGCACCCTCTCCCTGCCTGACTCCACTTCCTACAAACTCCAAGCCAGCGTCTGTCTCAGGATTCCTTAGAGTCAACATCTTTTTGTAAGACCGCAAAAACAAACAAGAAAGAAACAATAAAAAGACAGATTTCTTTACACAGATTTAAGCCAGTAATTTTTAGCAAAATGATACAAAACTGTCTTAACCAAGTAGAAGATTGGTCGTTACAATGGAATCGTCAGGGAGTACAGGGCGGCCACCACTGGAGGGAGCTGAAAGGCCCTGGAAAGGGAGTCTGATTCTCTGTAATTCTGCTTTTCTTCCCAGCCCCTTTCCAACGAGTTCGCGTTGGGGGCCGCAGTGCAGCCCAGCAGGAGCAGCTCTTGGAGTCTGTCCGTTTAGTTTGCTTCCCCCATGAGCGTCGCTGGGCGAGTGGCCTGGAGAGCTCCCGGTGTTAACATTTCGGTCCTAGACCGGGGACGCGTCACTAGTAAAGCCATTGGTAACAGAGTAGATCAGCCATGCATTGTCTGCCCTTCACAGCAATAAGGAGAGTTCTCATCGGTGCACGACAGACTGAAGACCACTGGAAGCCACCCGACCAGGAATCTGTCGGAGCCAAAGCACAGGAGAAGATCAGCATGGGGCTGGGGGAGCCAGCCAGGCACTCGGGCACAGATACCACAGTGACGGCGCTGGGCAGGGAGGGGACGCACTGCCACCACCTAGCCCCAGGCCAGACGCCTGGGCCATCGGCCACACACAGGGGCCTCTGTGGCTGGAACACGTGCTCAGCAGAACCAATGACAGAAGACAGGAAGGAGGAAGAGACATGCAAGCGAGGTGCCCGCGGAGCCGAGCTCGGCAGGGTCGGAGGAGCCGAGGGGAGCGCAGACAGGCACTCCTGCCTCCCTTCCTGGAAAGGAACCTGGTGTCTGAAAACAAAGACCTCTGCTCAGGGAAGACGTGAAAAGCAGTTCCTGTCAACACATTTCCAGAGTGTGCACAGTGTGAAAACTGCAGCGGGTCTGCCAGCGGCACGAACCCGACACAAGCGCAAGCCCCTGCTGGAAGTGGCTGCCGAGGAGGGAACACAGCGAGGACGTCGGCCATGCACCGACGGCAGGGAGCGAGTGGGCTGTGGCTGGAGGAGTTAATACAGACGAAGCTGCGTGGACAAGACGGCTGGGCAGAGACCAAGTGTGAAAAGAAACACAAAACAAGAACAGAGATAAATGAGACAGGAAGAGAGAGGCGACTAGAAAAGCCGGCATGGCAGAGACCACCAGGAGTGTGGCGCAGCAAGAGCTTAGGAGCCCCCAACACCAAGCGTGGAGCCACTCAGCTGAGCAGGACACAGACGCCCCTTCAGGCACGGCCGACCCCCGACAAGGCACCTCAAGTACGCAGGGCACCTGCCTTGCCGCTCCTGCCCCATGGGCGGGCACCCAGGAGGGGAGTGGCGGCGCGCTGAACGCAGTCACAGGGAGGCCACAGGCCAACAGGATGGTCTCCTGGGGTCACTCTGTTCCAAGAGTCTCTGTGGACAGCCTCCCCCCAAGACTGGGCAGCGGACTGCAGCCGCTCTGTACCGCACAAGAAGAACAGAGCAGAAGAAGCCTCACTCTACCTCCAGCACCTGGCATGCAAGCCCAGCCCACCTGCAAGCTCCCACGGGCGGGCAGGCGGGGCATGGTGGCTCCCACCCACCCGGCGCTGCTGCCTGGCGCCCGCCACGCGCACACTCACCCAGTGCTGCCTTCCGATGGGAGACGAGCAGCTACTTGCCGTGGTGTTCGAAAGGAATGCTATTCTGAGGTGGGGAAAAGACAGCTGTTGGTAAGCGTCCCGCTGGCCCCCTGACTACCTGTGTTGGCCCTGAGTCCAGACGGGCGTCCTCGCCTCCACCAGGCCCACGGACCTCCGCCAGGTGCTGGCTGGGGGAGCCCAGGCATGGCCTGCGGCCTCCCTTGCCTCTCAGGACCAGCCTCTGGATGAGAATGGCGGCTACTCCTCTTCAGGAATCACTTGCTCTTAAGGCCAATGAGGGCGAGGGACAGGCCCTCCTGAGTCTTCTCAAGCAGTAAGAGAACCTGATGCCCTGTGGGATGGCAGGTGCTGAGCAGCCCAACTGGGTCTCAGGGCACAGCCTGCAGGCGGGGGAGAGACGCACATCCTTGCAGGTCCGACAACGGGGTTCAGGCCTAGTTCTGAGCAGGGGTTCATCAAAGAGAGTCATCGACCACTGGACTGATAAGGCTGCCTTCTCACCAAGTAGAAACCCCAAACAGACTCAGCAACTAGATGGCCTTTAGGGCAAAGGCTACTGTGGCCAGAGACCTGGCCGAACACCAGCAGCCCCTGAGAAGAGAGGGGGCAAAGAGGGAGCAGACCCATGCGAAGTCCGGGCTGGGACAGGGTCCTGCAGCTGTGGGGGCCTCAGGCACCCACACGCAGGGCTGCTACATGGTCCTCCCCCCATGCAGACCCACCCAGAGCCAGCGAGGCCCAGGAGACCTTTCTACCGCCTCTTCCCATCTCCACGGCGTGCACTGACTCCTGAGAGGAGCAGAAAGAACCAGGAAGAGCATCAGCCCAAGGAGGAAGACCGGCCGGGGATGAGTCACTGTCCATGGCGCCTGTCTCTCCAGCTCACCCGAGCAAGCAGTTGAGGCATACAGAGGAATCAAGCCTCCTGTCTCTCTCATCCAGGATTCACAATGGGGGCTGCCGATGACAGCCACCACGCATGCGTGGTGCTGGCAGAGTCTGGCAGGAAGAAGACACAGCTGAAACCTTCCCGTGAGATGGTGACGAAGGAGGGGGCCCACCTTGGAGGCGGGGAGCCCTCAACATGCCTCTCAGGAAGGCCCCCCCAAGGGTGCCCAGGGGCAAAGGCCAAGATGCTTCTTTTGGAGGGAACACACCCTCAAACCAACTCTCTCTGGAGACTCCTCCCTGTTGTTAGAACCCACATCACATTTCCTCACATGAAAACAAGTGCCTAAGAGCCCAGCCGTAAGTTCCTGCCATAGCAAACCATGGAAGGAGGCACTGCTCACGGCCACACTGGGGGCTGGGGGCTATGATGGCCATACCCAGGTGCCGCCAGGGCCATGTGCTGAGAAGAGGCGGCTAGACTCAGGGCTGACTGCCCAGCCTGCTCAGGATGCCTCCACTGCCCTCAAAGATGCCAAACCACTAGAGACTTAATTTCCTTAAAATAAACAAGCAACTAAGCACTCAGATCCCTTCCCTAGTCTTTTGTCAGCCAAGTGCTGGAGTGAGGCCTTCCACATTCAGTCAGCGCCCAGCGTGGGGAGGACTCCTGGCTCTTGCTCCATGGTTCAGGGACTACAGAACCAGTCACACGTCAAGAAAACAAGTGGGCAAGGGCAGACCCTCCTGGAACCTACTCCCAGTAATTGATTTGTGAGTGCCAGGCTCGTGGGAAGAAACCCGTTAAACCCTTTCTGTGTCCGGAGGTGAGACCAGGGCTGTGCCTATGTAAGGGACCCACTCTCGTGACACAGGCCGGACCCCTCATACCCAGTGCAAATAGCCACAAAGTCAAAATCCCTGCATCTTTGGTCTCTTCGACAGAATGTTACAAGAAATCCATTTCTAGTTAAATTATTAGTGAATCAGAAACAGGCAATGAACTCACTTTTTTTTTTTTGAGGCAGAAGCTCACTGTCGGCCAGGCTGAAGTGCAGTGGCACGGTCTCGGCTCACTACAACCTCTGATTTCCAGGTTCAAGCGAGTCTCCTGTCTCAGCCTCCCAAGTAAGCTAGGATTACAGGTGCCTGCCACTGTGCCCAGCTAATTTTTCAACTTTTTTTTTACCCAGTAAAGATGGGGTTTCATCATCTTGGCCACGCTGGTCTTGAACTCCTGTCCTCATGATCCACCTGCCTCAGCCTCCCAAAGTGCTGGGATTACAGGCGTGAGCCACCGTGCCTGGCCTAAATTCACTTATTAAAAGATAGCAAGTGGCCAAGAGTGCTCCCTACACTGGCGCTTTCCTGACTAGCCAGCTACACCCAGCCCTGCTCACGACAGTAGGCCTGGCTCCATCCTGTGACCCCAAGAGACGCCGCCCCACAAGCCCACAGCCAGACTCTAGGGCGTTTCTGAATCGAGTTCCTCCTCATCCAGAAGACCCGTAGGGGATCTAGGTACCCCCAGGATGTCTGCTGGTGAAACACAGCCCTGATAGGGCAACCCTGCCCCTGTTGGTGAACAACCCAGAACACTTAGAAGAAACAGTGGATCCATAGGTAGAAAGCTGTTCTGGTTCGAAGAGCATGTTAGCAAACGCAAAAGATGACAAGCCAGAGCGAAGAGACCAGAGGCTGCTGGAGGAGGATGCTGGCGAGGAGGCACCTGTGGTCAGACCCGGGCTGCCTGCCTTTGCTGTGCAGCAAGGGTGCTTCTTGTCCGAGGGCAGACAGACAAGGCCGTCAAAAGAATGGAAGCCTTGCTGCAGGGCACACTAGCAGGGAGGGTCTTATGGGGAGCCCGTGGAGGTCCCTACAGGCCACCAACCCTGGCCAGCGGCAAGAATGAGGAAAGTTCTTGGGCCGGGGCACTCATAATGCACCCCGGACAAGGCGTGAGCAGGCGAATGGTGTTGCCTGCATGGGGATGGCTGGGGCTGGTGGGGCACTCAAACAGCAGGAGAAGGCCCCCACGGTCTGCTGGCCTTGGGCACCTGAGACCTGAGACTGGCCATCTGCGACCAGAAGATGAGCCCTGTGATGGCCCAGCCTGTCTCCCAGGCTCTCTCCAGAAACCTCATTGGCAACCAGGTCACCACGCCTCGGTGAGATTAAAAACTTTCAAAAATAGGGGGAAAAAAGGAAGGAAGGAAACAAGCCCTTCAGAAACCACAGCCTTTTCTGGACTTGGATGGCACAGCCTGAGGCCAGTGCCCACCCGGGAGCTCTGCACCTACCTGTGAGGTGGACATGCGAGAGGTATCTTGTCGGCCCGTGAGGTCAGAGGAGGAGATGTTGACGGGCGCCCCGCGGTGCAGCCGCATACTCACTTTCCGCTCTCTCTCCATGCCAGAGACGGGCCGAGGGGAGGTGTTAGCTGAGGAGAGGAAGAGAAACGGAGTGGGCTGCCCCTGCCTGCTGCCTCCTGCTTGGGGCTTTCTTCCTGTGAGAGGCTGTGGCTGGAGAGGACCCCGGGCTGCCTGGACAGTCAGGAGCTGGCAGAGCCGATGGCCACCAACACTCAGATCCAGCCGGAGGAACACCCAGGGGCATGGGAGTGAGGCTGAGGGGCTCACGCGGGACGAACACCAGATGCGGGAGGAATCACACACACCAGCAGGTGCCTGCATTTCTAAAGGCGCCCAGGCAGCCCAGCTCATCCACCCTCAGGAGTAAGCATCACCTGACACGGGAAATTCCCAGTGTCCACCACCGAGTGCACTGCCCCCACCAGCCCGGAGACACGGGAAGCCGTCCCAGAGTGCTGGGAGGGGCACTCACCCGTGTGTGAGGTAGGGGTGAGGGGTGTGGGGGGAGCCACTTCCTGCGTCCCCCGAAGGCGGCCAGAGGCTGTGGAAGGGAGGCCACGGGTAGCCGGGTTCCGCGAGTGTCTCAGCCGCTCCTCTCGGTCCCTGCGCTCCCGCTCAGCGTCATCGGCAGCCCGACTGGCACCCTGAGGAGGATGGAGGTTAGGCCAGGATGGAACCCAATTTGGCAGAAAGCAACCCCAAGTCCTGGGCTGCCCCAGCCATGTGAGAAAATACCTACCAAAGGGCACTGGGGCTCAAGACTGGCTGTGAAGCCGGCCGCATGCTGCACAATGTTTCTCCCCATGGGATGCCAGCGCCATCCGAGAGAGGGGTCAGAGCCAGGCCTCTAAGCTCCCCCAACAATCGAGAAAACCCCACTAGCCACGGCACTTCCCTGGGGGCTCAGAACTTCCTTAAACTTCAAAATGGGCAGCAGCTGGGCCGCCTGTTCCTCTGTGAATATCCTCACTGACACGTGCAGGGAAAGGAGAGGAACAGGAACCACTGGAGGCCAGAGACAGGCCCCAAATGGTGACAGCTGGGGAGGAAAGTGGGGCGGGGATGAGAGCATTTGGTCAGATGAGGAGTCCACTCAGGGTCCAGACCCTGCGGCCCCCAACAGTCTGCACAAGTGTGGAGGCGAGGCTGGCAGCCAGGTCTGTGCTGCACCATCCAGATGCGTAGGGGTGGGGAGGTCAGCTTTGAAGCCGAGACAACAGCCTACGAAAGACCAGATTCTAACTGCCAGTGCTGTGCAGCAGGGGCCTGCAAACTACAGCCCCAGGCCCAAACCCAGCTGCCACCTTTTCCTGCAAATAAAGCTCACTGGACACAGCCACGTCCACTGGGCTACACACAGCCGAACACGTTTACGGAAAACCCCAGCCCAGCCTGCTCTGAGGACCAGGTGACTCCAATGCAGCAGGAGGGTGGCTCTGATGCCTCCCAAGGCAGCACAGCCCTGGCAGAGGATTGACTTGCCCTACAGAGCCCACCCCTCCCAGCACCTGGAGGTGCTGAGGCCGGGTCCAGGGCACCCTGCCCCTCCCCGGCCCCTGCACCACCATCGGACAAAGCTGCCGTTTTTTGTATCCTCCCAAGAGGCAGTTCTGCTCCTCCATTAGACTGTCACCTGCAAAAGCTCCAACTTCTATTCCAAACTGATAGAACTTAGTAGTTGTTGTTGGTTTTTTTTGAGACAGAGTTTCGCTCTTGTTACCCAGGCTGGAGTGCAATGGCGCGATCTCTGCTCACCACAACCTCCGCCTCCTGGGTTTAAGCAATTCTCCTGCCTCAGCCTCCCAAGTAGCTGGGAATACAGGCGCGCACCACCATGCCCAACTAATTTTTCTATTTTTTAAGTAGAGGTGGGGTTTCGCCATGTTGACCAGGATGGTCTCGATCTCTTGACCTCGTGATCCACCCACCTCTGCCTCCCAAAGTGCTGGGATTATAGGCGTGAGCCACTGCGCCCGGCCAAAACTGATAACTAAGTTTTTAACGAAAGAACACAACAGTTACACAGGAGCTTCAATTCTGGCAGTGGCATCTGAATAGTCATTAAGCTCAGACAAGGGACCCAGGGCTGGGCTGCTCCAGGGCATTCTCACACCCACACCCAGAAAGCCACAGGCAAAACCAGCTCAGGACAGGGTCAGGCTGGATCAGCCGCACTCACCAGGCCCCAACCCGACTCATCTGGTGGGCACCAAGACCATCTGGCACAATGAATGGGAAGATGCACTCTCAAACCCCGCCCTCTTCCCTTGGGGCGTGCTCTGAGCCCTAGCTCTGCTTGGTGATAGTGGAGAGGGGCCTCTTGCTGTCTCAGTGACTACTTGGCACCCTTTCCTATAAGCAGACAACCACTCAAAGTCCTGTCCGCTACAACACACTCGCCCATCACCACAGGGCAGACACTCTCTACACAGCACAGTCCCCTCAACAAGAGACCGCCCCCAAACAGCACATGGAGCAAATGTGCTGGCAGTGCCACTTACAAATTTCAGCATGTTCCAGTCGAACACATAGTCGTAGGAGAAACCCTGGCGATGGAACAGATTCCGGAAAAGCTGCCTCAGGTACGAGTAGTCAGGCTTGTCGTCAAAACGCAAGGAACGGCAGAAATTCAGATATGTGGCAAATTCAGCTGCAAAACAAGAAACTCAAAGCTAACTCTCGAAACCCGACGCAACTGGAGGAGTCTGTCTGCGCCGCTGTCTACCTCCTGCTGCTGCACACTCAAGGGGAAAAGAGCAATTAAAACACCTAGCAGAGTTCTAAGACTCTAGACCTTAAGAAAGCATTTAAAAGAATTCAAGTCAAAAAGCACAATTTAGTTTCAACTGGGGTGTGTATCCTGGAGCAATCTACAAATGCAAAGATAAACTCTTGAGCTCCCAAAGCTGGAGGGGGCCAGAGAGGGCAGCCAGGGCAGAGAGAGGCCCCACCACTGCTCAACCATCGCTTTCCAGCCACTTGGGGCCCCGAGGCTTGGGCCGCCTCACCGGTTGTCTGTCCGGGGCCTCCAAGTGCTCCCCACATGGACGGCACTTGGCAAGTAAGTCAAGTTGAACAGGAGGGCCAGCTGTTACCGCCATACTTGAAAGCACCCCTTGTTCCTGCCACACCCTTTCGAAGGCCAGCACCTCTCCTGAGCCGCGGGCCGCACACATGGGCAACCCCTGTGAGCAGCCCCACTGAGAGGAGGCCTCCAGAGACTTACAAGGGTAGCCTTTACACAGCACTTCGATGGGGGTGGACATTTTCTTCTCGCTAATCCTTTCGTATTTCTGTCTCTTGGTGGCAGCCTTCAGCCCCTGCCAGGGGAGCGAGCCCAGGTTGAAGTACATTAACACGTAGCCCAGAGACTCCAAGTCATCTCTTCGGGACTGTTCTGCAAAGAAACGGAAACGGTGTGAAGGACGACACCCGCGTGCTCATGTCAAAGCAAAAGAACCTGCGGCACTGCGGAGACACCCCTCAGACACGTGCCTGGGTCACTCTCACCCAAAGCTGTCTTCATGCATCCTCAAGAAATTCCCAAACACATCACAGGTGACTAAGAAACGTCCCAGCATCCACCTGCCCCCACATACCTGGTCGCCATGAGCCACACTGTCTGTCGAAAAGGTCTGATGACACGCTCTCACCCCTAGCTAGACTGGCCTCTCCCTGGGCTGAGGCATGGAGACGCCCAAAGGTACCCTAGGCCAATGACCCCACACCCAGGGGCTCACCAATTCCAAGGTGCGTGTTGATGGAGGCGTACCGCGCCGTCCCCGTGAGGTTCTTGTTCTCTCGATAGGGGATGTGCTGGTGGGTGCGCGCATCCCGGTACTTCTTGGCCAGGCCGAAGTCAATGATGTACACCAGGTTGCCCTTCTTCCCCAAGCCCATGAGGAAGTTGTCCGGCTTCACATCCCGGTGGATGAAGTTCTTCGAATGAATGTATTCGATGCGGCTAATCTGTGGGCAGAGAAGCAAGGGCGTGAGATGGCACCCCAAGGTGGCCTCAGGGAGGGACTCCTCGACTGCAGGACACCATGCCAGCGGCTGCGTTCTTTTTGCGCCTCAGCCACAGCAGGGTAGTTTAACCATTAGTGAAGGGGACGCAGAACTGACCAAACTTTACCCCCAGGTGCCTTCAGCAACCCTGCATCCCCCACAGCCTAGGCACTTTGCTCTCTGCTCCCGCAAAATAGAGGTGAGGGCCAGGCATGGTGGCACACGCCTGTAATCCCAGCACTTTGGGAGGCCGAGGCAGGCAGATCACAAGGTCAAAAGATCGAGATCATCCAGGCCGACAAGGTGAAACCCCCTCTCTACTATAAATACAAAAATTAGCTGGACATGGTGGTGCGCGCCTGTAGTCCCAGCTACTTGGGAGGCTGAGGCAGGAGAATCGCTTGAACCCAGGAGGCAGAGGTTGCAGTGAGCCAAGATCACACCACTGCACTCCAGCCCGGGCGACAGAGGAAGACCCTATCTCAAAAAAAAGAGAGAGATGAGGTGACAGAGGGGACAGCCACTACCCTACACAGTGGCCTCTCCCAGCTCTGTTCTTCACAAAGGCTACACGCCAGAACAGAAACTGCACAGATGTGGTTAGGAATCACATGCGTGTCCCTGGGAGACTCAGGGAGCCCACTGAACAGAAGCATGCTGTGCTGGTACCGAAGGTGGCCTCCAAGCCAGTCAGCCGTGCCACCTTAGCCTCGAGGCTGAGGCTCAACACACTGCCATTTCCTCTGCGAATTAACAGCCGTAATAATGGCAAGAACAGCACAGCCAAGCCACCGAGTCTTTCAGACAGCAGGTGTGCACCAGGTGTCACTAAACAGTCCTTACCATTTGGTCGGCAAGCAGCAGGACGGTTTTGAGGCTGAATTTTCTGGAGCAGAAGTTGAAGAGGTCCTCCAGGCTTGGCCCCAGCAGCTCCATCACCATGACATTGTAGTCCCCCTCTGCCCCGCACCACCTAATGGTGGGGATGCCCACTAGGAGAGGAAATCAGAGACAGCATTTCAGTCCAGGCCCTGCCTCAGCTCCACACTGAGTCTGCGTTATGCGCACCAAGGATCATGGTGACAATCCCGAACTGGGGAGAGGTAGTGGGGGCAGAAGACTCCAGCAATGCCTGTCCTCAGGGACCCATCCTCGAGATAAAGCCCCATCCGTTAGCAAATAGCCCAAGGCAGATGTTGGATGAGGGCCAAGCAGGCAGGAGCTGCAGGGGGACAAAGAGATCAAAGCCCCACCTCCCTGACTCAGGTCTCTAGGGCAGGGGGTGGGAGACACAGGAAGCAGCAGCAATGCAGGGGAGGAAGGGCTCAGGCAGAAAGGACCAGCGGAGCCACCACAGACATCACACCAGAGAGGGGAGGAGCTTTAGGGGGGAAAGCAGCTACCATGGGTTAGGTGAGAGAAGAAAGTATGTTCAATTACTCTCATGTTGGTAGAAGTATTTGACTGGGTAAGAGAAAAACAAAAGCAACGAAAACTTTTTGAGGATTTACACAGTAACCCAGGCTTGAAATCTACAAATCAAGGGAAGTGAGAATAAAGACGCAATAAATCCAAAAGGAAAAATTTAAAGATGGATGAAACAGCGCTGAAGGCATAACCAACACTCAAAAGGCTAACAGGCCAGGTGCAGTGGCTCATGCCTGTAATCCCAGCACTTTGGGGGCTGAGGTGGGCGGATCACAAGGTCAGGAGTTCAAGACCATACTGGTCAAAATTGTGAAACCCTGTCTCTACTAAAAATACAAAAAAATTAGCCTGGCGTGGTGGCGGGCACCTGTAATCCTAGCTACTCAGGAGGCTGAGGCAAGAGAATCGCCTGAACCCAGGAGGCAGAGGCTGAAGTGAGCCAAAATCGTGCCACTGCACTCCAGTCTGGGTGACAGAGCAAGATTCCATCTCAAAAAAAAAAAAAAAAAACTGTAAAAGTTACTTCTACCAACAACAGTAATGGGGCCCTATTCGTCCTCAAAACCTTAAGTAACTGAGGGAAAAACAAAAACCATAAAGCCTCCAATGCCACAGGGCGGTTTCCAGAACCCCAGACCCAGGCCAATGACAGCCATGCCTGAAGGGCAGGAAGGAGCCAGGAGAGTGGGCCCTGGGCTGCCCTGGTGCACTGCTGGGAGCACAAGCACCAACGCTAGATTGAGCAGACCCATGCAGCCCAACCTCATCCCAGACGGGGCTGAGGAGACGCCTGAGGAACATGGAGTGCACAGCATGTGCCACATTCTAGATGTCCAGCATCTAAACAAGTACAGAACAAACTGGAGTAAGAGATCAACTGAAATGGATTAGAATGTTCACACCAGCAGAGAAAGCCAAGGAAAGTTACTACAGATTTCAACTGCAGTCCACGTCAAAAAGTTTTATAATTGGTCAGACTCGGGCCTTAATCCCAGCATGTTGGAAGTGGAAGTGGGAGGATCACCTAAGCCCCAGTTGAGACCAGAAACATAGTAAAACCCCTGTCTCTACAAAAAAAAATTTAAAAAATTAGCTAGGCATGGTGCTGTGTGCCTACAGTCCCAGCTACTCAGGAGGGTAAGGTGGGAGGAGCCCTTGGGCCCAGGAAGTTGAGACTGCAGTGAGTCGTGATTGTACCACCACACTCCAGCCTGGGTGACAGAATGAGACCCTGTCCCAAAAAATTTGAAGAAAAAAAAAAGGCAAGAGGCATATACATACATATGTTTATGTTTGATTTGGGTCTTCTACATATGTTTATATTTTAAAAATTGTATATATAAATCTGAAAATGTATATCAGATATATGTAAGCAAATACATATCTACTCTCAGATTCTCCAACAGCTGCATTATACTTCACAGTTAAGCATCCCTAATCTGAAAATCCAAAATGCTCCAAGTAGCATTTCCTTTGAGCATGTGAGCACTCAAAAAGTTTCTGATTTTGGGTCTTATACATACTCAACCTTTTTACAGCTTTGTGAATTATTTTCTCTCTATATGCAGCACTATGGATTCTCCAATTCCCATTTTCCACTCCAATATGGCCTCATGTTCCAGATTCGCCTTCCTTCTTTCTGCACCGCCCCTGGAATCAGCTGCTTCTCTCTCCAAGCACTTGGGGTTCCTCTTTTGAGACGGAGTCTTGCTCTGTCGCCAGGCTGGAGTACAGTGGCATGATCTCAGCTCACTGCAACCTCAGACTGCCAGGTTCAAGCAATTCTCCTGCCTCAGCCTCCCAAGTAGCTGGGATTACAAGCACGCACCACCACACCCAGCTAATTCTTGTATTTTCAGTAGGGACAGGGTTTCACCATGTTAGCCAGGCTGGTCTTGATCTCCTGATCTGCCTACCTCAGCCTCCCAAAGTGCTGGGATTATAGGCGTGAGCCACTGCGCCCAACCTCAGGGCTCCTCTTAACAGAGAATGATACTTTGAAAGCATCGAGGCCCGGCATGCACAGTGTTCTGGGCTGTCACTCCTTCTAAGCCCTTCTTTGGCCAGAACTACACAAACTTTCATCACGACAGTTTTATACTAAGTTCTGGTGTTTGCAGGGCAAATGTGCCTCTTCTTCACAAGTGTTTTAATTAACCCTGGCCCTGCACTCTCCTCAGTGAATTCTAGAGTTACCTTGTCATATAAGAGAAATGCCTGGATTTCGATGAGAACGCCACTGAGTGTTAGGAGCAACTTTGGGAGACCTGACACCTGGCATCTTCCCTTCTGTGAACACGGAAGAGAATCAGACAGATCTTCCTTAAATGTCCTTCAATAAAGTTTACACATTTTATGCACACATATCTGTCTTAAAATTTATCTCTAGGTATGTTTTTGCTACTGTAAGCAGTATTTTTCAAATTAATTTTATAACTAATTGTTGTTGGTTTAACAAAATGAACTGATTTAATATTTTGATCTTAAACTTGCTAAACTCTCTAAACTGTTCTGAGATCCCTATGTAGGAAATTACACCACGTCATATGCCAGTACCAGCACTTTTATTTCTGCCTTTTTCATCTTTCCCCTGCCCTGCTGAAAATGGTGTTGTGAGGCTGACGACGACGTAGGTGACACAAAACTCTGCTGTGCTGCAGGGGAAATGGAAATCTGCACAACCACTTCGGAAAAACAGATACGTACCAACAGCAGACGCCCGCATTATCCTACAGAACTGGACATCTGTATGCGTCAGGAAGCAGCCACTGTGCCTTCAGATGTAGGTGCTCACACATGTGCCCTAGACACAGGGACAGGATGTGCACAGAAGCACTGTCCCTAAGAGCAAATGCTAGACACTCCCCAGGGCTCAACACAATGCGTAAGACGAAGCTACTTTATAGAGCTATGTAGATGATCAAACAATGAAAATCAATTACCTACAGCTGAAATCTGTGGGGAAGAATCTCAGGAATACTCTGGGTCAAAAGAAGTTACAGAATACAAACTGCATCGCATAACACTAAAATTTTCATGTATTCAAGACGTATGTGGCATTGACTCACGATCCATCTGTAACGGAAGGTGTATTTAATGACACCATCTTTCTTATTCGTTCTTTTTTTTTTTTTTAACAGGGATCCTGCTCTGTCTCCCATGCTGGAGGGCAGTGACGCCATTACAGCTCCCTGCAGCCTTAGCCTCCTGAGCCCAAGCCATCCTTCTGCCTCAGCCTTCTGAGTAGCTTAGACTACAAGTGTAAGCCACTGCACCTGGCCTATTTCTTTTTTCCCCCAAAACGTCTCAGCAGAATGGCATCACTCTTGTTGGCTATAAATAACAATGTGTCCCATTATCCATGGCATTAGAGAATAGATGAAATACAGTAAAAGCAACATGCTCTTGGCTCTCCATGGACTTACTGCTACGGGTGTTTTTGCAGGAACAAGTGAAGCCAATGGGTTTGAAAACAAAGACCCGCGGCTGCCCGTGCCCAAGTGTACCAGTCATTCAGGGACACCCTGCTGCCCTGGCCAGGCGCCATCACGTGGGAAGCCGCCACTCGTGCTGCTGTTTGTAGTATGAACACTTGACGCTTTCCCTCATGGTGCCCAGAGACAGCTAGACCAATGCCAGTGTGGACAAGGCCAGATACACAAAGACATGCTCCATTCTGACCTGTCAAGTTTCAACATACATGTGGGGCCGGGCGTGGTGGCTCAGCCTGTAATCCCAGCACTTTGAGGGGCCGAGGCTGGTAGACTGCCTGAGTTCAGGAGTTAAGAGACCAGCCTGGGCAACACGGTGAAACCCCGTCTCTACTAACATACAAAAAATTAGCTGGGCATGGCGTGGGCGCCTGTAATCCCAGCTACTTGGGAGGCTAAGACAGGAGAATCGCTTGAACCTGGGAGGCAAAGGTTGCAGTGAGCCGAGATTGCGCCACTGCACTCCAGCCTGGGAGACAGAGCAAGATTCCACCTCAAAAAAAAAAAAAAAAAAGTAAGGATTGAGTATTAATGCAAATAGAAATTTTTATGAAGTTTTCAGCAATTCAACCCTAAAATGATTATGTATAAAGCTGTAAAATGTTTCTAGATAATTTCATTATTTGGATTTTGAAAAAGTTTCTTGTAGGATGACAAACAGCTGTGAACTAAGTAAATGTCCTCTGCTGAGGGGTGACCCAAGGAGGGAGTGGTCTAAAGCTGCTTTTAGGGGACATCAGGATTGGGAAAAGCAGTTACAACAGTCCCTGGGTTTTGTCCACCAGTTCACTTCTGGTGAAAACTAGGTGTCTATCCAAGTCTTCCACCAACATAGCTAATTTTAGTCTGTTTCTACTATTTCAGGTATGGAATCCATTGTCCCAGTCAGATTCTGAACAGGTGGAAGCATCGAGGGCACACTCCTGACAGCTGAAGGCCATGTAGCGTGGCCGCTATTTCCCTCTCTGGGAGCAGACAGTTGCTTGCAGCAATAGCCTGGGGGGCCAAAACACTCAAGTTCAAGCCTGTGTTCTCTGTGAAGTTATACAGCCTTCTACACCCAGTTTCCTCATTTGCAACATGAGGCTGAAGAGCTCGGTATCCACTGCCCAGGGCTGCTGTGGGCAGTGACTGGTGGGTTTTTAATCCTCACTCCTCCCAAGCTGCACAAAACAGAATGCACTCAGCATGGAGCTTTCTCCTGGAAGGCAGCCCCCATTAGGCAAATGTAAGCAAGATCAGAACCTGGCATTACCGCTTGACTCTCACATGAAAGGAAGGAAATCCACAATGAATGGTGCTTGCTGCCCCTTTCAGAGACAGCAGGACAATCTGTGTCACCTACGGCAGACACCGCCCAAGGCTGGGCGGCAGCAAGATTTGGAGGTTTCTGGGTGAAGCAATTCCTTCCCATTATATGTCAACTCCCCCGTTTAGTCTCAAAATGAATTCAAGAACCACCACCGGAATGAGGCATTCTGCGTTCCCGGACAGGATTTGTTTTCTAAAATGCAAATCTTTAGATCTTTACAGTATCCAGCCACGTGCAGTGGCTCAGGCCTAAAATCCCAGCGCTTTGGGAGGCCAAGGTGAGCAGATCGCCTGAGGTCAGGAGTTCAAGACCAGCCTGGCCAACATGGTGAAACCCTATTCTACTAAAAATTAGCCAGGTGTGGTGGGTCACGCCTATAATCCCAGCTACTCCAGAGGCTGAGGCAGGAGAATTGCCTGAACCGAAGGTTACAGTGGGCCGGTATCATGCCACTGCACTCCACCCTGGGCAACAGAGTAAGACTCTTGTCTTACAAAAAAAAAAAAAAAAACCTTTACAGTATCCACCAGGCATGCATTTAACACAGAAGACCTGACCTGTGTTTTGGAATGGTCAGAGACGTGGCAATGCGCTCGAACCCCAATTGGGAGAAAGTCCATTTCTGAAACCCTGTTTGGTTTCCAGGATTCTAGAGAACGTATATGGGCAGAAACGGGAACATACAGGCTTCTTTACTCTCTTAAACCAGGAGCCACAAGGGAAGCAACTTTGCTTGCCAGGGGCCGTCAGCACTGTCGGAAGAAAATTTTGAGAATCACAGCTGGGGGCAGCGGTGCTGCTAACATCTACCGTGCAGAAAACACACCACTACAAATGGCACCAGCACCGAGTGGAGAAGTCCCGCTCTGAACCACATAGATTATTTTTGGTTCAGGGTTGGCCTGCTTACCCAGTGCCCATCCCGGGCTTTTAAGGACTGGCTTTCTACCCTTTGCCCTGTGCACCCGACTTGCAAGTTCCCCTGAAGATGTCGTAAAAACTTAAGGTTTTACTCGATCCCAGCATGAGGCTCCTGCAGGCCAAGGCCACATCCTGTACCACTCCAAGAAAATGCAGGCCCCTGGCCCTTGAGAAGCCAGTCCGCCCTTGAGAAGAAGGGCCGCCAAAGGATAGGATCCCAGGACGAGTCTCTGCTGGCCTTTCCTTGGGTTGGTGATGGGGTTTTTCATTCCTGTGGTCTTCTCTGGTCATGTGAGGCCCAGGATGGGACACACTGGACACCCCTCTCTATAACGGGTTCCCTAGGACCCCAGGTGCCACCAAAGACATTTTGTGTCACATAAACCTAGACATGTCAGTTTCTGGTAGTAGCACAGATTACGTGGCTTGTGTTGAGAAAAGATGTCAAAAAAATCAAATCAACAGTCCACCCTTTCCCATGACCAAAGGGCTAACAGAGGCCCTCAACAGGTTTTCCTGTGGCCAACTGTCCAAGAGGGCTCACCCAACCCACCTACACACGTGCCATGGAGGCTTCTGACCGGGAGGGCTCCACAGACGTGGCACAGCCACTCTTCAGAGGAAAAGCACTGTTCCCAAAGAGGGCTCCTGGCAGACCGAAGCCCTGCTGCTGAGGCACGTGCTTCACGGCTCTGAAATCCCCAGGTGGAATGACCTCTGCTCCACCAGCTGAATTATCTGAAAGTCCAGGCAACTTGTAAGTTGGACTCTGAGGTCAGACGGGAGCACTCTTGTCTCTATGCCTGGCCCACCGCGGCACACCAAGTACCTAAGGTGCTGGGCTGAAGGCTCAAAGAACTGGGACAGTAACAGAGCTGGGAGAGGTCGGAATGGTTGCCAAGGTCAAAACCCTTGTTTTGCTCAGGAGAACACGAGCCCAGAATGTGAAGGGATTCTCCCAAGCTAAAAGCAAAGCATGCCAATGACCAGAGGCCTCACCTAGGGATCAAACATCAGCAAGGCCCCAGGGTGCACCACACGTGCAACCAGCACGGCCCCATGACAGCTGAGGGGCACACGACACCATCAGGAGCACGCGTTTGAATTCACACAAACTCTTGATTTCAGACACCACGAGCCAATATGAAGCCAAGGAAGGCAGTTTAGATAATAGTATGAGATTTTTTTTTTTCTGAGACAGGGTCTCACTCTGTCGCCCAGACTGGAGTGCAGTGGCACGATCTCAGCTCACTGCAACCTCTGCCTCCCAGGCTCAAGTGATTCTCCTGCCTTAGCCTCCTGAACAGCTGGGATTACTATTACAGCACGCACCACCAGACCCAGCTAATTTTTGTATTTTTAGTAGATACAGGGTTTCACTATGCTGACCGGGCTAGTCTCGAACTGCTGACCTCAAATGACCCACCCACCTCAGCCTCCCAAAGTGCTGGGATTACAGGCGTGAGCCACCGTGCCCAGCCCATAAGATGTTTCTTTGTGTTAAGGGAGGGCCTCTGGACCCAAGAGTCTCTGAAGGAAGCTGTGACCAGCTGGTCAGGGTGTGGGGAACATCTCCCTCCCTTTTGCCCAGAACCAGTTTTGGGCAAAAGCAACGCTGAGTCGCTGTTCTCCCTTATCAAACAGAACCCTGGTGTTCCTCTGTGACGGCTAAAGGACCTACCTCCTCCCTGCATCATCTTGTAGATTTTGCTCTCAATGTGGAGCTGAGGGTGTTTGGTTTTGACACATTCAAGCTTGATGGCAACTTCTTCTCCTGCAGCAATGTCTGTACCTTGGTAAAGAAAGAAAATCACAAACAGGAATTATTTGGTGTCCACCAAATAACCCAACATGCCAGAGAAACGACAAGGATTATGTTGAGTTTTCCAAGAAGGAGCAAGTGATGGATGCTTTCTCCTTTCTAGTGTAGTAAGGTGGGCGCATCGGCTGATACATCTCTGGGGATAGTTACCTTTGTTCCCACTTTTACAACAAGAAGAATCTGAACCGCACAGAAAGTCAGCGCTGCTTCCATCGCCTGCCCACCAGTCTCAGGGTGCTGCAGTTCCCTCTTGACAGTGGCCCGTCTGGTCTTCGTCCTCCATCAGCCCTGCCCAAGGGCCCCTGCACTCACCCACCCCAGACAGCCTGTGGTGGAGCTCCAGGGTGCTGCTCCCTTTTCTCCACACTGCCTTGATAGGCCTCCGGGGTGGTTTCAGTTCCCCTATGAGTAAGGGCTGGGTTTTTACCCAACAGCCACAGCCCCAGTCCACCCAGCCCTGGCATTGCAGGCGGCGGGAGTCATCTCCAGCCAACCCACTGCAGGCAAACACCCTCCATTAGGCAGAGGGAGGCCCTTCTCCCTTCCTGGGGACATGAAGCCAGAAGAATCGCCTGTTTTCAAAGCCCTAAATGCACTACCTATCAGCACACACGGATCACACATCTTTCGTTTGTGGCTAAAACCAATGACATATCTAATACCATGACGACTGGCCTACGAGTTTGGAGGCAAAATTACCCTTTTTATCTAGAAATGTTCATCTCTGCTTTACTCCAGTAAATAACAAATCTGGCAACCACCATCCCTCTCAAATTCACCCACAAATACTCCTGAGTTTGAATCTGGCCCAAAGCCTTCCCCCTATCCACTGCATGAGGCATCCAAGGAGCTGCAACCAAAGAGAAGAGAAAAAGACGCCACATACAGCACATACGCAGCTCTTCACTCCCCTCACAGGTCCCTTCGGAGTGTAAGACACTGGAATCCTTCCCAACAGTGTGGCTAACATGCACAGGAATTCACACCAGCTCCAGCAGCCCAGACAGAGCCCTGGGAGACTGTGCTGGGCAAAGCGACCTGGCTAGTCCTTAGTGACTCAGTTTCTCTTGTCAATGGAGATCAGCTCTGGCGTCTGTTTCATGAGAGTTGTGGAGATGAATGAGTTAACAGTTTCTCATACAGCTCTTCGAGATTACCTGATGAAAGGCAGGGTAAGGTCAAGTGAGCACCAGAGCAGCCTGCTGATACCCACACACGTCCACTGAACATCCAAGAACCCCCTAGCCTGCCCAGATGTTGACATGAGATGTGCCACTTCCAGCCTGGGCCCAAAACCCATCACCACTGCTTTGTTCCATAGGAATCACCAGCATCTGGTCACTGTCAGTGACCATGTTAGATTTAAGAATGTCACTTACTATCAACAGAGACTCTTCAGGGCACTCGAAAGAAAGAGGTAATAAATTTTGTTCTTCCTGCCTACAGCTGGGACAGTCTATCCAATTATAAGAGAAATGACTTCATCAAAAAATGTACTGCACAAATGAAAAACGAACTCTCAGTTCCTTTAAGGACCTGGACTCTGAACTCAACTCACCAACCGGGAGGGAGGGTGACTCATCCCATGTAGTTATGTCAGCAGCTCCTTGCACCCCCAAGCAGGCACAGCACAGTTTTGGAGAGCCGTGCCAGCCCCACCAGCTGGCAGCCCGGTGACCCTGTGGCCTGGGGCCACAGAGTCTGCTGACTCGCATCTCTGGCTCCACTTCTCCGCAGCTGACAGAGCTGATGCCTGCCAGTCACACCCACTACATTTACTGTCTTGGGGCAAGTAGTCGCCAGCCACTCTAGCACGTAACACAAATCACATCCTATCACGAAGCCAGGACCACTCACTGTGCAAGCACACAGAGTCAGCCCTCCTACGGAACCAGACACCAAGGTCACCCTGAATCTCTAGAGGGGAGCAGCTGGATGCAGGCCCTGCACACAGATGTGAGGGCAGCAACCCTCTGGGGCCTCCAGACTCTGGGGTCACCTGCTGGGCAGAAGCATCAGGCAGCAGAGCATCAAGGTCTGTCCATTCCCGTGGGTACCACCCGCCTCAAGGTCGCTAAGCACTGCTCAGAACCCCTGGCCGGCAGCCCTGTCCCACCTAATACACCAGGGCACCCCCATACCCTACCAGTCATGCTGCTCAAAGTCAGGTCCTCAAGCTGCCATCAGTCCACAAGGCAGCACTGGGTAACTGTGACGGCAATCTAGCATTGCTGCAGCATTCTGACCTTATCACAGACAAGTTTTGGTGTGCAAACGATTAAAAATTACAAGCCTGGTCCTTTGACAACAGGTTAAGTCTGAGAAGCACTACTACAAGGGGAATGAAAACTTGAAAGAAACTGGGCCCAGGGTCTCAGATTCAGAACAAACCAAAACCTGGTAACATGCAGATCACCAGGTTGTCTGGGTTATCTGTTTATACAAAGGACATTCTATCCACCAAACAACCTCAACTCTTCCCCACAGCTCAATAATCCTGGTCTGCTGTAGACAGGGCTTTCCTCAGTCCATGTTTGGGTATCAGTTAACATAAGCCCTAGGAAAGCCAAATTATGTGCCTCAAGTTCACCAGCCAAAAGCCGATGGCAGCTGGGTGTGGTGGTTCAAGCCTGTAATCCCAGCACTTTGAGAGGCTGAGGCTGACAGATCACTTGAGGTCAGGCGTTTGAGACCAGCCTGGCCAACATGGTGAAACCCCATCTCTACTACACATAGCAAAAAATTAGCCAGGCTTGTGTGAGCTTGTAACCCCAGGTACTCAGGAGGATGAGGCAGAAATATTGCTTGAATCCAGGAGGTAGAGATTGCGGTGAGCCTGAGCCGAGATCACACCACTGCACTCCAGCCTGTGCAACAGAATGATACTTTGTCTTTAAAAAAAAAAAAAAAAAAAAAAAAAAAAGCAGACAGTAGCCGGGCACAGTGGCTCACACCTGTAATCCCAGCACTTTGGGAAGCCGAGGTGGGCAAATCATGAGGTCAGGAGTTGGAGACCAGCCTGACCAACATGGTAAACTCCGTCTCCACTAAAAATACAAAAATTACCCAGGTGTGGTGGTGTGCACCTGTAATTCCAGCTACTCAGGAGGCTGAGGCAGGAGAACTGCTTGAACCCTGGAGGTGGAGATTGCAGTGAGCTAAGATAGCGCCACTGCACTCCAGCCTGGGTGACAAAGCAAGAATCTGTCTCAAAAAAAAAAAAAGAGCAAGCAGATGGTGAATTAAGTGAACCTAACCAGAATGTGACCCTGTCCTAGCACAGGAGTGTAATTCTGAATTACCAGCTGGGATGCTGGCAACTCCCATTAATGATTGCCTTGTCAACAGAAAAACAGGGAGATGCCTTGAGCAGCAGGACAAAGGTCACTTTACGGGGCAACAATTAGCAGTACCACGACTTCTCATTACAGATGCTTGAGTTCAACACAGACTCCAAGGTAAACAGAGGCCACAGCACTCAACACTGTTGTGAGGAGACCCTGCAAGCCAGAGCAAGAACAGGTGACCGCTCTCCTCTCACAGCTGGTCAGCAACCTGGGGCCCTGCTGCATGCCAGGCACCCTGCAGCGTGCCTCTCAAGAATCCGTCAGTGAGGGAAAAACGAGAACTTCAGAGATGAAGCGGTTAGCTCCCAAAAGATGCTCATGTGCATTATGAAGCCAGTCCATCCAGGTAACAGGTGCCAGCGGAGGCCCTGACAAGCTAATGGTGTGATGGGGTGAAGTACAAATGCCAACAAATGCATCTGTCCAGCCCACCAGCCACTAACCTCCAGAACACGCTATGGGCGAGAACAGAGGCCGAACCAGATGGGCTCTCAGTGCCTCTTATGCACGGGCCCCCTGCAGGCACCGGGGAACACAGCAGGCCTCTGCCTCTAGCCTGGCCCAGCCGAACACTCCTTCCACCAGACACCCCTGTGGTACTACGGCTGGAACTCCTGGTCCACATTAAGGACGCTGGCTGTTTTCAAATATTATCAAGTTTATTTTAAGTGGTACTCTGCCAGCAAAAGTGAAAAGACTTCTGGTTTACGGCCACACCACATGGACACAAAAGTGGAGGGCGGCACAGGGCTGGGGCCAGGTCGCACGACAGACTGCCAAGGTGTGTGCTCCACAGGTTGTGTGGGCTGTGCCCCAGCCTGCCCTACCGAAGAACCTTCCGGATCTAGCAAGCTCAGATTGAGGACTGAGATTGTTCTTTTTGGGGTCCCACTTTCCAAAGCCTAGGCATTCAAGAAATAGCCCCAAAATACTGCCTCCTTTGAAAGGCCATTTTGGAACCCGACAACCTGGCAGGGCCCTGCACTGTAGCCCAGCCCTCCAAATGCCACAGCAGGGTGGGGACAGGCAGGCCAACACCATGCTTCTAGCCTACAAGCACTACAATGAAACACAGCCTTCCTCTCCTCCCGGTCTCAAACGCCTGAAAGCACAGGAAGTCCCAAGTAGAAAACAAAAACCCAAAAGCCAGGCTCAGAGCAAGGTGGCGCCCACCTGGAGGAATACCAAAGTGAAAGCAGTAGGAATGGTCTTAACTATGCTCATATGAGAATACACATGACACACACAAGTCAAGACAAAGATCCAGTCCCTCGATTCATGTCGAACTGGTTGCCCGAACCAACTACGGTAGAGATGATCTCATGGTCTTCAGAACAGCCATCTTTGACTCTAACTGCTGCTCTGCTCAGACCCACACTTCTTCCAGCCTGCCTTACTCTGGGTAACATGACCACCTCACCTTTCATTTCCTCAGGGGGGTCATCTGAAAGGACCCAAATGTGGGCCAGGAGCCAATACTAATGGAAAAAAAAAAAAAAAAAAAAAAACCAGCTGTGCCCAACCCCACTCAAGTAACTGGACATGTACTCTGATGGATAGTTGTCTGAGGGCTCCAACCCCAGGACGCCAGAGCCACAGTCGCCCGAAATCCCTAATTCCCTAATCATTTCCAGCGTGACTGTATGCCCAGCATGAGGTGAGGCTGGAGGGTACAACCATGAGTTAGCAGACAGCCTGCCACCTTCCACCTTTGTGAACGACTTGGTGACAACCACACCAGAATTTGTCTGAATCTATCTTTGGAAAGTACAAAGTTGTTTTGACAAGGTCTCAGAGGAGTGCACTGGTGTGATCTTGGCTCACTGCAACCTGCACCTCTCAGGTTCAAGTGATTCTCATGCCTCAAACTCCCGAGTAGCTAGGATTACAGGTGACTGCCACCATTTAGTAGAGAAGAATTTTTGCCATGTTGGCTAGGCTGGTGTTGAACTACTGACCCCAAGTGATCTGCCAACCTTGGCCTCCCAAAGTGCTGAGATTACAGGTATGAGCCACCGCGCCCAGCCTAAAATACTTCTTTTTGATGTCTGCCTAAGGGTGGTTAATGAACTGGCTTTGCAGTGTTAACTCAGACTGTGGAGTTAAAACTTTTGCCAAAATCTATCATTCTATAAATAAGCCAAATGACTTCCATTTACCAAGCACTCTGACTTCCAAAACACTGCCAAGAACACATCCAGCTGACCACCTGAGTATACACGTTTAGTCAAACCCAAACGTCTAAAGCCTGTTTTACTCAGCAGGCCGCTAAGACACATGTACAGGTTCAAAAGCAACAATATGGCATGTGACATGGTTACCCTGCAGGTTAACCAGGCACCCAAAGTATGAGCCACCCAAATGTATGGATTCAGCCTAAAGCTGTCAGACCACTGGGTCCTGATTCCTCTCTCAGGTGCAAAGTGGGAAGGGTATGAGATGTGGGGACTGTTCACATGCAGGTTAATCTAAAAAGTATGACCAGAAGCATTACTGACATCCCGTAAGATTCCTGACCCTGGCTGTGCCCCAGCCAAACACATCCGAGAGCTGGGGCCGCTGGAACAGAGAAGAGCTCCCCTCAAAGGTCTGCAGCAGGCCCTCTGCAGGCACGCTGCCAAAGAGGCTACACATCCTCAAGTTCAGGGGGTCTTGGAGTAACTCGTGTATTGCACAACCCCACTGACAAGTGCGGAAAACTAAGTTACTTTAAAATTACATATAAACTTGGGCCGGGCATGGTGGCTCATGCCTGTAATCCCAGCACTTTGCCAAGTGGGGGAAGGGGGAGTCACCTGCGGTGGGGAGTTTGAGACCAGCCTGACCAACATAGAGAAACACTGTTTCTACTAAAAAAAGAAACTCAGCCAGGCGTGGTGGTACGCGCCTGTAATCCCAGCTACTCGGGAGGCTGAGGCAGGAGAATCGCTTAAACCCTGGAGGCGGAGGTTGCAGTGAGCTGAGATCGCGCCATTGTACCTGGGCAACAAGAGCAAAACTCCGTCTCATAAAAATTTTTTTTTACAAACTTGAAGCTGTCAGCCAATCTTTCATTACACTTGTGCCCACATGCATATTCTTCTATTGTAAATATGACAACCCAGAATGTTCTAATCCCATTTTTTAAAAAATCTACCTTGAGAATGTTAAAGGACAGCTCGAGAGTACTACCACTTCATCTGCCTCTCATTTTGCCAGCATCTTAACCCTGTGTGACTCTCTCTACATTCACCTAAACTCAACCCTCGCTCATTTGCACTCAGTCACCGCTCCAAGGCCTAGGGTCTTGGACCCTAGGCTTAGGGTTCTCCAAGAGAACCCCCAACAGTCATCAGGGCGGCCGCGAGGCGGAGGGCAAGCCCCACTCCTAGCCAGGCCACTCCCCCAGCTCCATACGGCATTCGGGTCTTTCTGACATTTTCCCCCACGCGTGCAAGACGCAGGGGCAGCCTCTGAGTGGGGAGCCAGACAACCTCGGACAGGGCTGCGAGAGAAAGAGCGTGGCCTTTGTTTACCGAGGTGACCTTAGACGCTGAGGAAGCCGACGCCCGCTCGCGGCCCCGGCCGTGCCCCGCCCCCCCCCATGGCCCGCTGCCCCCATCACGCCCTGCCCCTCCCCTAGGCCCGCCTCCCCACGCCCCACCCAGCCCTTCCCGGGTCCGCTCCCCCACACCCCTGCCCCTTCCGGCTCCGCACCCCCGAGACCCTGCCCCGCCCCGGGTCGGCTCCCCTATACCCTCTTCTCCGCCCCTCCCCTCTCCAAATTCTGCTCCCCCACCCCCGACCCTGCCCCTCCCCCACGTCCACTCCCCACTGCCCTCCCCACTCGCGGCCGCGCTAGTCTAGTGGCCGTTGGGTTCTAGCCACGACCCGACGGCGGCGGAGCTTGCGCGCAGACCCCGCGGGGGCCGCCACTTCTTTCCGCGGTCGCGCTTGGTCTCGGTAGCCGCGGGGCCCGGGTCCTCGAACGGCGGGTGGGGGCGGCGGGGCCTCACCGAGATAGATGTCTCCGAAGGAGCCGCTGCCGATCTTCCGGCCCAGCCGGTACCTGTTCCCGACTCTCAGCTCCATGGCGGCAGTCCGGTTCGCTCCTGCCCTCCCGGCCGCTTCCTGGGTCTGAGCTCCGGGAGGCGGCGCCGCTGCTGCCGCTACTGCGGGTCCGGCTGCCGGCTCCGCCCCCCTCACGGCCCCGCTTTCACCATCGCTTTCCCGTTGCCCCGCCGCTCCCAGCGCCTCAATACGGGACGGATGGGACAGTCCAAGCGCCGCCGCCACTGCTCCGGCCCCTACCGGCCCCGCTTTCCCTCTCCCCGCCGCGGATGGACTCGGATCTTCCGGGCCTAAATCCCCTTTCGGCTCCCTAAAGGAGCCGCCGCCATCGCGCTGTGACGTCACTTCCCCTAGCAACCCCCGGCAGGGCGGGGCCGCAATGCTTGGGGGGCGGGGCCGGGCGGGGCGAGCGCTCCCAGCCTCTTCCCGACCCTGCACCATCGCGCCGGGCCCCAGCCCCTCTGCCCGCCCGTTAGCCCGGTACGTCGGGCCGCCAGCGTCTTCCACGTGCAGGCTCCCACCGCTCTCGCTGGGGCTTTTCGTGTGTCCCCCGAGATTTCGGGAGAGCCAGGTGAGTTCCTGGGGACAGGCTGTGCCCTTTGCTGGAGGGAACAGGTAGCTGAGGCCCGGTCCAGGGGACACAGGTGAGACCTCCACACCGGGCCGCTAGTTCCCCGGCTTGGGGCATCCCAGGACGTCAGCGTCTGCGGCCTTGCCTCCTGACACCTGAGGCCAGAGACAGAGAGGCCTGCACCCTGGGAGGTCCTGATGTCTAGCCTGAAGGTTGAGGGCGAGGCCACCACCTTTCACAGAATGAGGCCAGACCACCTGCCTCCCTCCAGTCCCTCCGGCCTGGAGACCGAGTCAACATTCTTTTCTATGTTGGATCTGAATATTTCTCCTTGCAAAAGAAAACAAGGATGTGCACGTTCAGGCTGATGGTCAGCTTCAAAGATCCGGGCCTTTGATTCCCATCGCTGGGAAGAACCCTCCAGAGAATCAGGTGAGACCTCCTGTGCAGGGCCTGGAGACAGGAGATGTAGTCAGACAGATACCATCAGTCACTAACGAGGGACAGGCAGTCGGAGCTGCCCAGTTTCTGAGTCACAGAAGCTGGGGTGGGGGGCGCCAGACTGGTAAAAATGACCTTGTTGGCAGAATCACTCACGGCTTTTCTGTTGATGAACAGAGCCCAGCTCACCCACAGATGACTGTGAGACTTGTGATCCTTCCTCTTGAGGAGTCCTGCCCTCCCTGACCAGGGGCACCTGCCCAACTGTCAGCTGCTCCTCCCCTCAGCTGGTTCCCCTGGACTCTGATGGCCCCAACATTTCTAGCTCTTCTCATCCATGGTGCCCCAAGCTTCATGCAACTGCAGTAGGTACTGTGCCCATCTTCCTGGCTTTCGTGTGTTTGTGTCTTGACTCTATAACCTGTGCACATGGACAGGGCTGTGGTGTAGTAGGGATGGTAGCAGCCAGCCCTGGGAATGTTCGGGCTGGGTGAGGTGAGGCAGGCTGATCGCTGTGGCTCCCCCACCACCAGCCCCAGCCCCAGCAAACTGACAAAGGAAGAGGACAGCGGTGCCCTGGAGCCCCTGGGACAGAGAGAGGAGGACAAAGCAGGTGTGGGGCCCAGCGAATGACACCACCCCTTCCGAGAAGACATGAACAGGACATCCTGCAGCCAGGGCCAGGTTCTGAGCTAGAAAAGTCAGCAGGGGCTGAAGCCGAGGACAGTCATTGCCAAGGAACAGCCTGCATCAACAGAGGAGACGCTTGCACAGATGCGGTGACCAGGGAGGGATGAGGGCTGGTGACCTTGGGGAACAGGCTGGTGACCACGGGCAACAGGCGTGTGAGGCACAGTCTCCGGGCGTGCTCTGAGGGGTGGTTCGATGATACTGGGACATCTCTCAGAGTAGAAGCACGTGCCGACCTGCAGACTGCGAGGCCCCCTGAGCTCCCAGCAGGACGTATGAGGGCAGGCCCACACCCGGGCCCATCCTGATAGGTAGGTCACACCCCCCATGGGCACCGAGGAAGGAGAACTCTCCAGACCCCAGGCACAAGCAGTGCCTGAAGAATATCTTATAGTGTTATTGCTCAGCCGTTTCCTTTATATAATCCTGCATATGTAATCATATTATTAGTTTATAGAATTAGTGCCTGAAGTATAACTTACTGCTTACATATATCTAGCTTATATAATCATACTTAATACTTATATCTAGCATACTTAGTTCTATATAATCATATAGGTATTGTAGTCGGCGCTGTACTGACACATTTAGTGCTGATTTATAGAATCCTTCCATATAACCATATAGTAGTTTGTAGTAGGAGGAATGCCTAGAGCAGTCACAGAACAGAAGCAGCACATGGGAAAACAGCCAGACCAGGATGAGAACCAAAGACCCAGGGGGTGGCATCCCTGCCTCAAAGGGCATACGCTGTATGACACGCTTGGAGCAAGAGCCTCTCCTCCTGATAAAGGAGTCGTAGTACCTTGCATCCAGTTCCTGTGGGAAGTCAGCTTCAGGCCTGAGATCCTGGAAGTCACCGAGGGAGAAGAACCCCTCTGGTGTGACCAGTCACAGTGGCTGTACACCCTGTCAGTCTTTTCTCACTTCTGTGCTAGCTCAAATCATCCCCCCATAAATATCTTAAGAGAAGAGCACAAGTCTGTCGGCTCCCACTGCATTAGCTTACAGTATCCTCCTATTAGAAATCCTTTGAAGTCTCTGGCCCCCAGATAAGAAGTGTTACGCATGACACCTGGTGCACACAGCCCACTTCCTTGCCTCAGTGACCTAATGGGGGTGGACCCCTTTTCTGTACCCTACCCTCTACTACTGCGCACAGCACAGCCCCCTGCTGCTCATGGCCCACCTCTCTGCCCAGGTGACATTTATTTATAAGAGTACCACTTAAAATAAACTGCCCAGGTGGCCCCCTCACTTGTAACTCATGTGATTATATATGCCCTATCACTAAGCCTATAGATGATGTCCTCACACACAACCCTGCCCCCTGCTTGTACCTAATAAATACAGATGTTCCTGGGCAATGGGGTGCTCGCTAATCTCCACTCACAGGTGGCATGGCCCCCTGAGTCCAGCTGCTCTTCACTAGTTCTTCAGTGTCCTGTCTCTTTACTTCTCGGATCCTGCACCTCAGCACAGCATAAGGGACACCCCGTGACCCTGTGGGGCCTCCACAGCCCTATAACTGACAGAACTCCTGAACACCACAGTGTCTTAGCTCATTTAGTATTGCAATTAAGAAATACCTGAGGCTGGGCAATTTGTAAAGAATCATGATGTAGTTTGTATATTTGTCCTCTCTTAAACCCCATGTTGAATTGTAAACCCAAGGTTGGAGGTAGGGTGAGAGGGGACTGGATCATGGGGGTGGATTTCCCGTGAATGCTGAGCATCGTCCCCTTGGTGCTGTCCTTGAGACAGGGAGTTCTCCCGAGATCTGGTGTGGGGTGTTGCTCGCTCCCTCTCTGTCTCCTGCTCCTGCTCTGCCCACATAATGTGCCAGCTCCCCCATTGCCTTCTGCCATGATCGGAAGCTTCCGGAGGCCTCCCCAGAAGCCAAGCAGATGCCAGAACCCTGCTTCCTGTAAAGCCTGCAGAACCATAAGCCAAGTAAACCTCTTTTTCTTTTATAACTTATTTATTTATTTATTTTGTCGCAGAGTTTCTGCTCTGTCACCCAGGCTGGAGTTCGGTGGTGTGATCTCGGCTGACTGCAACCTCTGCCTCCTGGGCTCAGGTGATCCTCCCACCTCACCCTCCTAAGTAGCTGGGATCACAGGTGTGCACCACCACGATGGGCTAATTTTTTTTGTATTTTTTGTGGAAATAGGGTCACACTATGTTGCCCTGACTAGTTTCAAACTCCTGAGTGCAAGTGATTCATCCGCCTTGGCCTCCCAGAGTTCTGGAATCATAGGCATGAGCCACCGTGCCTGGCCCTCTTTGCTTTTAAGATTGCCCAGTCCTTGTCTTTCCCCGGGCTGGCGGCACGGAGGCTGCACGATGCCTGGCATTACTGTAAAACACGTGAACTAGTAGGAGCTCATCAGAGCTCTGGCAGCCTTTCTCAAAAAGTCCAGGAAGCTGAAAGTCCCTGAATGGGTGGACACCGTCAAGCTGGCCAAGCACAGACAGCTTGCTCCCTGTGACAAGAACTGGTTCTACATGCTAGCTGCTTCCTCGGTGCGGCACCCGTACCTCCGGGGTGGCACTGGGGTTGGCTCCATGACCACGATCTATGGGGGATGTCAGAAACGGCGTCATGCCCAGCCACTTCAGCAGAGGCTCCAAGAGTGTGGCCCACCGGGTCCTCCAAGCCCTGGAGGGGCTGAAAATGGTGGGAAAGGACCAAGATGGGGGCCGCAAACTGACACCTCAGGAACAGAGAGATCTGGACAGGATCACCGGACAGGTGGCAGCTGCCAACAAGAAGCATTAGAACCACGCTGGGTTAATAAATTGCCTCGTTTGTAAAAATAAATAAATAAAATTGTTCAGTCCTAAGTATTTTTTTATAGCAATGCAACCATGGCCTAACACAGCTCACAATGCTGAGGTCTCGAAAGTTCACTGTCGGGCGTCTGCCTCTGGTGAGGCCCTCAGGTGCTTCCGCACATGGCAGGAGGTAAAGGGGAGCCGGCGTGTGTGGAGACCCTGTGGGAGAGGAAGCTGGAGGGTACAGAAGTGCAGAAATGCAGGCCTTCTTTTCTTAAACACAGCCTCACTCTGTGGCACAACCTCGGCTCACTGCAACCTCCACCTCCCTGGTTCAAGTGATTCTCCTGCCTCAGCCTCCTGGGTAGCTGGGATTACAGGTGCACATCACCACATCCGACTAATTTTTGTATTTTTAGTAGAGGCAGGGTTTCACCATGTTGGTTAAGCTAGTCTCGAACTCCTGACCTTGTGATCCACCCACCTCAGCCTCCCAAAGTTCTGGGACTACAGGCATGAGCCACCACACCTGGCCATGCAGGCCTTTTTAAAAGCAGCTCTTGCTGGAACTGATAAGAGTGAAAAGTCACTCATTACCAAGAGGACAGCACCAAGCCATTCATGAGGAATCCACCCCATGCCCCAAACACCTCCCATCAGGCCCCACCTCCAACACTCAATTTCAACCTGAGGTTTGAAGGGGACCAACACCCAAACTATAGCAACAGGGAAGCAGGAAAGTTTGTGGATACTCATTTATAAAGAATCTGCTAACAAAGGGAAAGAATCAGGCTGGGTGCTGTGACTCACACCTGTAATCCCAGCACTTTGGGAGGCCAAGGTGGGTGGATGTGAGGCCAGGAGTTCGAGTCGAGACCAGTCTGGCTAACATGGTGTGACCAGGGCATGGTGACGGGCACCTGTAATCCCCGCTACATGGGAGGCTGAGGCAGGAGAATCGCTTGAACTCAGGAGGCAGGGGTTGCAGTGAGCCCAGATTGTGCCACCGACTCCAGCCCAGGCAACAAGAGCAAGACTCCATCTCAACATCAAAAAAACCCAAAAACCAAAGGGAAAGAATCAGACTGTCATGGGGCTCTGCTGTCACCTGCCTGCATCCTCCCAAAAGCTTGTTAGAAACTGACCTCCCTAGGGCAACAGGGTAGGGGTTGGAGGTGCTTTAGGGAGAGGTTTGGATCATGAGGCCCTGCCCTCATGAATGGCTCAGTCCCTTGTGAAAGGGCTTGATGAAGAGGGTTTGATCCTTTTCCCCTTTGTCTCTCTGCCGTGTGAGGATACCACGTTCCTCCCCTCTAGAGGATGCAGTAACAAACTGTCATCTCAGGAGGAGACACCAGGCCCTGTCCAGACACTGAACCTGCCACCACCTTGATCTTGGACTTCCCAGCCCCCAGAATTGTGAGAAATAAATTTGTTCTTTACAAATACCTAGTCCATGATGTTTTGTTAGAGCAGCATGAACCGACTGAGATAGGCGGCTTATACATAACTGGAAGCCTGTAGAAACTGGGGAAAAACATCTTCGGACAGCTGAGACGGCCTCCAGGACTCCTATGCCTGGCACAGACACCCTCTGCCTGGGAGGGCGAGGAAGGGCATCTGTGGGTGTAGGAGGATTCAGCGTCTAACACCCTGAGCCCAGCCAGGAGCCAGGAAGGCCTCCTAGTGAACAACGAATGAAACAGAACCCAGAACTCAGACAGGGAGGTGAAGGGGAGGGGCGCCATGTAGAGCAGCACTCTCTGTGTGTGAGCTGGTATGTGCACACACCTGTATGCACAAGTATGTATGGTGTGTGTGGACACCATGTTCAGAATGGACATGCACATGTGTCTGCATGTTGCTCGCACAGGTGTAAGCTGCATGTATGTGCATTCATGCACACACGCCACACCGGTGCACACACATCGTGTAATGTATGTTCATCTGTGTGCACACACGTATATGTGTACGTGCGTGCACACAGCATATATGTGTATGTGTGTGTGTGTACCTGCATGCTTGCTAAAATATAGTGGAGAGTAAATGATGATCACCTCTCTGGAACTGGGGAAAGGAAGCGTTAGACTGATTTTCGACATAGGAAGTGCTGCTGAAGGAATCCATCCATGGGCTGCCACTAAAACCTGGAAGCTGGGGTCAGGGGGCAGTGGGGAGTGGAGTCTCAAAGCTCTCATTAGAAGCGGGGAAGGCTGGATACGGTGGCTCAGGCCTGGAATCCCAGCACTTTGGGAGGCAAAGGCAGGAGTTTGAGACCAGCCTGGGCAACATAGCAAGACCTTGTCTCAAAAAAAAAAAATTTTTTTTTTTTTTTTACAAGAAACTACACAGATGGCAAAACTTTAAAAAAAGAGAGAGAGGTGGCAAGCGGGGAGAAACAGAGATCCATGTCTTCTACAGATTTCATCTAGGGGTGGAGAGGTGAGGAGTAGAGCCAGTGGTGGGGAAACTTGTTGTTTGCTAATGACTTTGGAACAAAGACCACCTGACAGGCACAATTAAGGAATGAAAAGTCTCAGGAACTTCCCAGGGAGCCAGGTGGATACTAGGGCTGCTGGAACGCCATCAAACCTGCAAGCACAGAGGGAGAGTTTAGCAGGAACAGGCCCAGGCCCAGGCCAGCCCAGGCAGCAGCTGCACTGTCCCCCAACGACGCCGTGGTGCTCAGAGGCCTGGGGAGCCCTCCCAAGGCATCCACAGTTTTCTGGTCACTTCAGTTACTAAAATTCATGTCCTGTAGGGGTAATTAAGGCCCACTTTTGGTATTTCAGCCTCAGCCTCCCACCTGGCCCAGACGGCTGAGGGCTCAGAAGAGCAAGGGGTATAGGGCACAGATAGCCCCCGACCTTCTACACCTGCAGCCCGTGGTCCAGGCTGATGTCCGGATGACTGGCGCCGGACACCCAGCCTTCCACGTGCTCCATGTGCTTTTCCATGGGGCCCCAGTCCACCCGGCCCCCACTTGGTGTCTGAGCCACGTGCTCTCCGGCTGACTTCTTTGGGACTGACTCTCGGTCTCTACAGTGTGTGAGGGCTTCTTGCTGCTGCCTGCCTGAGCGAGACACTCCTGGACCCACAGGCCAGCACCCTCCAGGTGTCCACATTCAAGCGCTGGCACTAGAGGAGCAAACGGCCCTTGGCTGATGAAAACCAACCTTGACTTTGTCACAGGCCACCTGGAAACCATCAGGTCAGCTGTCCCAAAAGCCAAAGTCCAGCTCCTGGGGTGATGAGACCTGGGGGCCCTCCAGGTCCTACAGCAGGAGGTCACCTTTTAGCACCACCGCAAACTGAAGCTCGACCGCTCTGAAGCTCCTGCTGCCGGGTCTGACTCACTCATTTACACGTTCATGTGACGTGAGAGCTCTCCAGAACCTTTTGTGGCTGCCCATTGCCGTGAGCAAGAAGTTGAACTTCCTTGTCTGGTCCTCAGAGCTCCCTCCCCTGTCCCTGAAAACCACTCTCGCTCCCTTCCAGGCCACTGTCCCCACCGCAGCCAGAGAAGTGTTTCAGAGTTCAAATCCTGCCCAGGCACCATCCTGCCTAAAGGCAGCCGTGAGTCGGCATCTGTGTGCTTTGCCTATGGGAGTGTAAAATGTGCAGTCACTGTTGAAACAGCCTGGCACTTCCTCAAAAGGTTAAACATAGACTTACCACATACCCAGCAATTCCACGCCCAGGCTCCACCCCAAGAGAACTGGAAACATCTATCCACACAGAAACTCATACACAAATGTTCACAGTTGCACTATTCATAGTAATCAAAAATGGGAACAACCAAAATGCCCAAAACTGATGAACAGATGAACAAATTGTGCTATATTCACATGATGAACTATTATGCAGTCATAAAAAAGAATGAGACTGGGCGCAGTGGCTCATGCCTGTCATCCCAGCACTTTGGGAGGCCGAGGCAGGTGGATCGCCTGAGATCAGGACTTCAAGACCAGCCTGGCCAACATGGTGAAACTCTGTCTCTACTAAGAATACAATAATTAGGCTGGGGCATGGTGGCACATGCCTGTGGTCCCAGCTACTCAGGAGGCTGAGGCAGGAGAATCGCTTGAACCTGGGAGTGGAGGTTGCAGTGAGCCAAGATCGCACCCCTGCACTCCAGCCTGGGCAACAGAGTGAGACTCTGAAAAAAAAAAAAAAGAATGAAGCACTAAGGCGTGCTGCTACAAAACAGATGAACCTTGAAAACATGTGATGCTCAGCAGCAGAAACAAGTCTTCAAAGACTGCGTACTGTATGATTCACTTACACGGAATGTCCAAAACAGGCAGATTCGTAGACACAGCCGGTGGAATGGTGGTCGTCAGTGGCTGGGTGGAATTCCGGAGTGACTGCTAATGGGGAGGGGGTTCCCTTCTCTTTAGGGATGACAAAAATGTTTCAGAACTAGACAGGGGTGAGGGTTACATAACATCACGAATGTACTAAAATTCACTGAATTGTACACTTTTAAATGGTTAAAATGGTGAATTTTGTTGTGTGAATTTTACCTACATTAAAAACAAAACAAAACAAAAAAATCCATCCCAAGCAGCTCGTGAGACCTTGTCTCTACAAAAAATAAAAAATTAGACCGGGTACGGTGGCTCATGCCTGTAATCCCAACACTTCGGGAGGCTGAGGCAGGTGGATTATCTGAGGTTGGGAGTTCGAGACCAGCCTGGCCAATATGGAGAAACCCCGTCTCTACTAAAAATACAAAAAAATTAGCCAGGCATAGTGGCTCCTGACTGTAATCTCAGCCACTCGGGAGGCTGAGGCAGGAGAATCGCTTAAGCCTGGGAGGCGGAGGTTGCAGTGAGCCAAGATCTCACCATCGCACTTCAGCCGGGGCGACAGAGCGAGACTCTGCCTCAAAAATAAATAAAATAAAATAAAAAACTAGTCAGGTGTGGTGGCTTACGCCTGTAGTTCCACCTACTCATGAGACTCAGGCAGAAGGATGGCTTGACTACAGGAATTTGAGACCAGCCTGGGCAACATGGCAAAAACCCATCTGAACAAAAAATACAAAACTTAGTCCAGCATGGTGGTGTGCACCTGTGGTACCAGCTACTTTGGAGGCTGAGGTGGAAGAATCACTTGAGCCCTGGAGGTTGAGCTGAGCTTGCATCACTGCACTCCAGCCTGGGCCACAGAACAAGACCCTGTCTCAAAAACAACAAAACAAGAGGCTGGGCACAGTAGCTCACACGCCTGTAGTCCCAGCTACTTGGGAGGGTGAGGCATGAGAATTGCTTGAACCTGGGAGGCAGAGGTTGCCTTGAGTGGAGTTCATGCCACTCCCCTCCACCCTGGGAAACAGAGCACAGAGCCAGACTGTCTCAAAAAAAAAAAAAAAAAAAAAACACAAAAAACAAAATCAACCAGAAACAAAACAACAACCAAAATCCATCAAGCAGCCCTGAGTCCTGAGCAAATTCCTTGCTGGGTTAGAGGCCCTCACCTCCCACCCTCCCCTCGGGAGCCACCTGCAGTTTCCAGAAGGCATCACTGTCACCCCATCCCTGAGCCTGGGGGTGATGAAGATGGGCAAGCCAGCCCTGCACAGGTGAAGGCCACTGCCAACTGCACACAGGGGAACTTCGGTTTGCAGCTTCGGGTAGCTTCGGTGGGGGGATCTCAGCCCAATAAAGGATGCCAGCATGGAGGTTCCCAGGTGGGACCTGGGAGAGGGTATTCCAGGAGCTAGAGGCAGTACGTGTGCCTACATGTGTGTGCATGTGTACGTGTGCCTGTGTGCTTGCATGTGTGTGTACAAGTGTGCATGTGTGTGCGTGCATGTCTGTGTCCATGTGCGTGTCCGTGTGCATGTCTCCATGCGTGTGCATGCATATCTGTATGTGTGCACGTGTGTGCGCATGTCTCCATGTGTTTGCATGTCTATGTGTCTGTGTCCATGTGTGCCTGTTTATGCATGTCTCCGTGTCACGTGTGTGCATGTGTGAGTGCATGTGCATGTACACACGTGTAAGCGTGTGTGTGTGTTGGGCAAAGCTATTACCCACCTGCTGGCCAAGGGTGACTCCAGGAAGCTGTGGGGTCACCCAGGGCTCAGGTTAGATGGAGGCATGGGTAGAGCTGAGGAAAGCAGCCCTCAGGTTCCTGGGCCTCCTCGCCAGCCCTGGTGACTAACTGGGTAGAGGCGAGCAACGCCCAGCCCACGCCAGGAAGGAACAGAAGTGAGTTCATGTCCCACCTCCCACAACTCAGCCATAGATGCGGCTGCCATGAAGCCCAGGACGGTAGTGAGGCTGCCCTCGAGGTGCCCTGTGCAACGCGGCAACCGCTAACCACATGTGGCTATTTAAATTAATTCAATAAAGGCAAAAAGCAGTTCCTCAGGCTCCTAAGCCACATTTCAAGTGCTCAGTGATACTAGGAGTGGTCAGGACTGCTGGAGACCAGTAGTCTGCACCAGAGGTGGTTCATTCCCCAGAGGGGATGTGGCTGCCGCGGGAGAGAATGGCCGGGCCCTGAGTTGGTAGGGCTGAGGTGGAGGCCCCCTTCCCCATCCCAGACCCAGCTCTGATCTGTGCCCCTTCGAGCATCCAGGGTAACAGCTGGCTGTGAAGGAGAGCTTTCCATGCATGTGGCTCCTGCCATGGCTAGTTCACCTGGTCAGATGAGGGTGTGTGCCCTGAAAAAGCCAAGTGGGAGGAGGGGCTCTGCTGCCCTGGCCCTGGGTAAGGCTAAGGGGAGCCCATGTCTGTGGTCATTGCATGGCAGGGCCGCACAGCCCTGACAGAGTTGGTTCCCATCAGGCATTTGGAGTTCTGAGCTGGGAACATGTTGGGGGTGGACTGCCCTACCCCGTACCTGGACCCTCAGACCTTCCCCACCTTGCCCACGAGGTGATGGGCTGCCTGGGCTGGGTGCTGCTCAGTCTTTGTGTCCAGAGGTTTCCCAGGGTTCCCAGACCCAGCCCTGCCTCCCTGGCTCAGGAGCACCCTCCCTCGGCCCTGGGGTCTGCCCCTCCTCCGCTCGGCCACCCTGGGCAAATCATGTAGCTCCTGGTCAGCTTCTTCAGGGAGACCAGCAGTGACTGAAGCGCCTGTTCCCTGTTCCACCCTCCCTGCCCAGGGCTGGGCACACAGGGCACCGTCAGTGCCCTCTCTGCAATGACCAAGAAGCTGGCGCTCCATGCAAGAGGAATGACGTGTCCTTGCCACCACCCTCATTTGTGACTTGGACAGCAGCTCCCAGCAGGATGGCGTCCTTTCCTCCAGAGCCAGGGGAGGAGTGAGGCCTGGTGCCCGGGCGGTGCCTGCCTCACCCAGGTCACAGTAAGCTGTTCCTCAGCCCCCTCTGCCACTGGAGGTATGGGCAGGTGGTGGGGTGATGCTCACTGGACTGCCGTCAATGTGGCCCTGGCCCAGCCTGCAGGAAGTCGGAGGGGTCCCCATCAGGGCTGGGGCTGCTGCCTCCCATCCCCCCCAACCAATGAGTTCTGGCTGATCAGGGCAAAACTGGAAGGGTCATGCCTGTTCCTGGCTCCCAGAGGTCTCGTTCCTCTCTCGTGGCTGCACAGAGCCAGCAGAGACGCCCAGCCTATGTGTTCTTCAGTGCCCCAGGAACCATCCTGGCTGGCTGGGGTATATCTGTGCCTAGACGCCCTTGCCATCGCTCGTCTCTTCATGTCACTATCACAGCTGTGCGGGGTGGCTAGGCAATGAAACACCAGCTGCTGAGGCCTCCCACCTGCCCCAAGTGAGTACGGCCTCTGCAGGGGCCACCCAGTGCATCGGCAGCCATGGGAACTTCCCCAGTACCTCCTCCCCAGGGTGTCCACGCAGGCCACTTCCTCCAGGCAGGACATCCCACTCAACGTAGCTGGCAGAGCTCTAGAGGTCAGACTGAGTGACAAGATAACAGAGGGGCAGCCCTGGCCGGCCCCAAGCATGTTCCCTGGTGAGGCCACTGGGAGGCGTGTCCCGGTGGCTGGTGAAGGCTGAGGGCATTCTGGGTCAAATGAAGGCAAGATTTGGGACCTGTGAAACACAGCTCCGGGTACATGCTTGCAAGCTGGGAGGTGGGCAGAGGAGCTGCTGCGAGGGCCCAGCACAGCGTGGGATGCGGGATCCGGGGCGCTCGAGGAGGAACAGCTGCACAACTGTTAGGGTTGTGATGAGTATCGAGCAATGGGGAGGCAGTGAAGGCAGCTCTGTCTGCTCCAACGCAGCATTGAAGCATTCACTCAAGGCAGGCAACTCAGAGGAAGAGCAGACCCAAAGGAACAAAGAGAAGAAAATTAAAAGGGCAGAAAGCAGTCAGGGAGGAAGGGAAGAGAGAGAGGGAAGAATGAGGAGTACAAACCCCAAAGCTGGGTTTTTTAAACCCAGAAGGGGCTGGGCATGGTGGTCACGCCTGTAACCCCAGCACTTCAGGAGGCTGACGAGGGTGGATCACCTGAGGTCATGAGTTTGAGACTAGCCTGGCCAAAATGGTGAAAATACAAAAATTAGCTGGGCCTGTAGTTCTAGCTACTTGGGAGGATGAGGCAGGATAACTACTTAAATCCAGGAGGCAGAGGTTGCAGTGAGCAGAGATTGTACCACTGCACTCCAGCCTGGGCAACAGAGCAAGACTCCGTCTCAAAAAACAAATGAACAAAAAAAACCCCGCAAATGCTGGGGCATGGGAGGAATGACCCCGTGAAAGCACTCTGCAGGGATGAAGAAAGGAAAATGCAAGACAGTGCAAACAAAACACAAGAAAGGAAGTGACTGCAGTTTTAAATAGTAGAATTTAGAAATGCAAACCAATAACACTGAAACAGACATGAAGTTGCCGTATTCCTAGAAAACTATAAAATGAGAAAAACAAAACAAAAAGAAGCAAAAAAACAGAATACATTAGAAGTGTTTGTTGGGCTCCCCCCTCCTCCAGCACGAGCCTAGGCTGCTGTACAAGTGAGTTCCACCCAGCTTCTGGAGCCAGTTCATTCCTGTCGTGGACAAAATGTTCCAGAAAGTGAAAAGAGTGGGATGTGTCCAGCCCACTTTATGAGGCTAGGGCGATAGCAACTCCAAACCAACAAGCACAGACAAAAGCAGAACACGAGACGCCTGTTTCACTCTGGATTTTAGATGCAAAAAATACAAAGTAAAATATTAGGGGCCAGGTGAAGTGGCTCATGCCTGTAATCCCAGCACTTTGGGAGGCTGAAAGTGGCGGATCACTTGAGCCCAGGAGTTCAAGACCACCGTGGAGCACGTGGTGAGACTCTGTCGCTACTAAAAAAAAAATTAAAAATTAATTCTGGGCAAAACATAGACTTTGTTGCCATAGAAAAATTAAAAAATTAGCTGACGTGGTGGTGTGCACCTGCAGTCCCAGATACTCGGGTTGCTGATTTCAGGAGGATCACTTGAGCCTAGGAGTTTGAGGCTGCACTGAGCTGTAATTGTGCCACTGTACTCCAGCCTGAGTGCCTGGTGACAGAGTGAGATCCTCTCTTTAAAATAAAAGAAAAAAGAGGCCGGGCGCAGTGGTTCACGCCTGTAATCCTAGCACTTTGGGAGGCTGAAGTAGGTGGATCACCTGAGGTCAGGAGTTCAAGACCAGCCATTGTGAAATCCCATCATTAAAAAAAAAAAAAAAAAAAAGAAGACAAAAAAGAAAAAAGAAAACATTTGAAATAAAATATTAGCTAGCTGGACCTCATGGTCTGGGTTCCTCTAATTTAGTATCAGACAATATCAGTGCAATTTGTTCCATTAATATGCTACGGAAGAAAAACCATGACTAGCTCAGGCAAAGAAAACCATTAGGTGAAATATAATTGATTTCACCTATTTTATGATTAAAAAGCTCTTAGCACAATAGACCTACTTTTCAATGGTACAGGTTAGACATTCATGTCCACAACCACCATGTATATAATGGAGAAACTTATGGTGAATGAGGGTGAAAGAAGCCGGTGGAGAAAGGCTGCGTACCGTGTGGTTCCCGTACGTGATGCTCTGAGAAGAGCAAAATTATGGAGACAGTAGAAAGATCAATGGTTTTCAGTTCAAGAAGAGAGGGGACTGCGTGTGGTGGCTCACACCTGTCACCCCAGCACTGTGGGAGACCGAGGCAGATAATCACTTGAGGTCAAGAGTTGGAGACTAGCCTGGCTGACATGGTGAAACCCATCTCTACCAAAAAATAAAAAAAAATTAGCCGGGTGTGGGGGCAGGTACCTGTAATCCCAGCTACTTGGGAGGCTGAGGCAAGAGAATCGCTTGAACCTGGGAGGCGGAGGTTGCAGTCAGCTGAGACTGCACCACTGCACTCCAGCCTGGGTGACAGAGTGAGACCTTGTCTCAAAAAAAAAAAAAAAAAAAAAAGAAAGAAAGAAAAAAGGAGGCGGCTGAACAGATGGAACACAGAGGATTTTAGGACAGTGAAACAATTCTACGTGATTGTGTAGTATTCAGTATAATGCGGAATACACAAAACTACACATGTCAAAATCCACAGACTGTAGAGGAGAGAGAATTGCCATTAATATATGCAAATTTAATCACTTGGGAGGTGGAGGATCCCAGGATAGAATTCAGACAGTGACAAGAGACTCCAACTGCACTACAAATGCATGTAACAGCCTCAATGAAGGGTGCTGACCTCAGTAACTCTGGACATGGGTGGAGTCTGTACTACTAAAGACTGAGGACGTCAACACTGTTCTCTAGTTGATGAAGGCATTTCCCATGGGGATATCAGCGAATAATTCTGAAACCACTATAGATGTACTCTGGAAGTGAACAATTGAGTAGGTAGATGGTGGGTGGTAGGGGTCAGGTTTCTCACTATGGGAATGAGAGCTTACAGATAAACAAAGGGAAAGGCTAGAATGATTCATGTGGTAACAGATTAGAATTAGAGACATTAGTATCATCTCATGCTTCATATAGCTACTCTGGATATGTGTACAAATAGACGTGTATATACATAGCTTCGAATACACACATCTATCTCTTTGTTCTGTCAGCTGAGAAGCAAGGACATCCAAGCAGCAATGAGCACACTTAGCCATCAGATCTTGGTCTCTAAGACCATTCTCCAGTGAAGAGAACTACAGCTACTTGGCTAAATGGCTGATACTAGGACTGGAACAGCAAATATACAAGATGACCCTGGAGCATCTCCCAGTGCTAGTGTTAACGGACTGAATTTCTTTGCCCCCAAATCACAAGTTGAAGTCCTAACCCCTGATGTGACTACATTTGGAGATAGAGCCTTTGAGGAAATGATAAGCTTCAATTAGGTCATGAGGGTGGGAGGGGGGTGGCCCTGATCTGATCAGATTGGTTGGTGTCTTTTTTTTTTATTTTTTAGTAGAGGTGGGGTCTCACTATATTGCCCAGGCTGGTCTTAAACTCCTGGGTTCAAGTGATCCTCCCACTTTGGCCTCCCAAAGTGTGGGATTACAGGTGTGAACCACCACACCTGGACAAGACTGCTGTCTTTCTAAGAGGAAGAAACACCAGGAGTGAGCACACAGAGGAGAGGCCACATGAGGAGGCAGGGAGAGGCCACATGAGGAGGCAGGGAGAGGCCTCATGAGGAGGCAGGGAGAGGCCACGTGAGGGCGCAGGGAGGGGCCACGTGAGGATGCAGGGAGAGGCCACGTGAGGATGCAGGGAGAGGCCACGTGAGGATGCAGAGGCAGGGAGAGGCCACGTGAGGACGCAGGGAGAGGGCACCTTCCGCAAGCCACAGAGAGGCCTCAGGAGGAACCCACCCTGCTGGCAGCCTGATCTCAGACATCCAGGGTCCATAACTGTGAGAAGAAAAACACCTGTTGTTTAAGCCGCCCGGCTGTGGCATTTAGTTGTGGCAGCCCTGACAATAAAGCTAGAAGGTGAAAAACTGATCAAAAACAAAACCAGCACCGTGTTGGCTCATACCTCGCAGCACAAATCTCCACAAGTCCATACTGATATAAGGAAATGACTGAGTAAATAAATAAGTGGGGAGAAGAGAAGAATCTCTCACAAAGGAATTCCAAGTAATTCACATGAACACCCTACCCTAGGGAGGGGGAGCCTAACCCCCCACACCTTCTTTGGGGGCTGCAAATAGTGACTTCCCTACCAAGGCCACTGTGGGGCAGGGGGACTTTGTGGTGGAGAAACCTGACTGACTCTGAGTCAGCCAGGTGGCCCAGGCCAGCCCCACCCATGACCCGGCAGGTGATGAGTGGGTACCCTTGATAGGCTGGGATGAGGAGGGGACTCCAACCCTGCAGTCTTTCTCCCAAAACCCATATCCCCTGTCTAACGGTTAAAGAGAAATATATCAGACCAATCCCAACAAAGGGACACCCTCCAAAACATCTGGGCAGCACTCCTCAAAACTGCCAAGTTCATCAAACATGAGGGAAGCCGGGAGGAGCCTGAGACCTGAGGACTGAGTGTCCTGTGTGGTCCGGGATGGGATCCTGGGATAGGAAAAGGACGGCTGGTGAAACCAAGGTGATAGAAATTAAGTTCGGGCCTTTGTCAATAACAATGTGTCAATATTAGCTCATTAATTACATAACAAACACCAAACCAGTGTAAGATGTTAACAAGAGTGCCCCACTACGTACACCTTATATGGCTATCCAGATCTCTTTTAAAATAAAACGTTTACCTAAAGATAAAAAGGAAAAAGTTGCTGTAGGGTTCTGATTGCTCCCATAGGATCTCCCCCGCCGCTTCTAGCTTGCTAAGAGTGGTAACAAGAATGGGCATTTAAATCTATTGTCTCTTGAGATGAAAAAACACCTGTACACAAAATGTCATGGAAGGGCTGCCTATGAGTCAGAGGGTGAGAGCAAGGAGGGGCTGAGTAAGAAAGAAACATATGAAACCAGAGGGGGCCTTGTCTGTTCTGATCACATTCTATGCCTGGGACCCTCTTTGGGAGGCCCAGCTAAAGAAGGGCTGGGCATGGTGGCTCATGCCTGCAATCCAGGCACTCTGGCCAAGGCAGGTGGATCACCTGAGGTCAGGAGTTCAAGGCCAGCCTGGCCAGCGTGGTAAACCCCATCTCTACTAAAAATACAAAAATTAGCACGGCGTGGTAGTGGGCACCTCTAATCTCAGCTGCTTGGGAGGCTGAGGCAGGAGACTCGCTTGAATACGGGAGGCGGAAGTTGCAGTGAGCAGAGATGGTGCCACTGAACTTCAGCCTGGGTGACCAAGTGACTCCACTCTCTTGTCCAAGGAAGGCGATAGATGTGGCTGGTGGAGCAGGATGTGGAGTCAGGGTCTGCTGGCGGAGGAATGGCAATTGTTTCAGTGCTGCTTGTCTTGAGGCCAGTGCTTATTTTGCTGCCAAAGAAAAAGGAAGACCTGTAGCCTTTAGAACAGAGTTTCTTCTCGACTGCAGAGTGTATGACTTACCCCTCCCCAGGCCTGGGCCTAGGTCCTGTTTGTAATTTGGTATCTTACTGCCACAGATCTTCTTCTCTTAGTCTTATGATCTCCATTTTAACATGAACGCTGGTCAATTGTTTCTAGACTGCACAAGGCAGAGGGTAGAACGAGGTGCCTCTGAAGCGCAGTATTTTTTTTTTTTTGAGACGGAGTTTTGCTCATCGCCCAGGCTGGAGTGCAGTGGTGCCATCTTGGCTCATTGTGACCTCTGCCTTCTGGGTTCAAGCAATTCTCCTCCCTCAACCCCCGAATAACCGGAGCTATAGGTGCGTTGCCACACCCAGCTAATTTTTGTTTTAGTAGAGACAGGGGTTTCATCATGTTGGCCAGGATGGTCTCCATCTCTTGACCTCCTGATCCACCTGCCTTGGCCTCCAAAGTGCTGGGATTACAGGCGTGAGTCACCGTGCCCAGCCAACAACAAATAATATTTAGTACATGTCGAACAAGGCAGAGATAAATCTGTGTGGGCTGAAGCAGATTTAGGGGGCTGTGGGGGAGTGACTGCTCACTGGCCCAGGGTTTCTTTCTGGGGCAACAAAAACGGTGTCACATGAGATAGGATGGCTGCACATCTCCGAATATACACAAAGCCGTATGCTTTCAAGAGGTGAATTTCATAGTAAGTGCATTATAGTTCAACAAAAATCTTAACTGAGCCGGGAGTACTGTCTCAGGCCTGTAGTCCCAGCTACTCAGGAGGCATAGGCGGGAGGACAGCTTGAGGCTAGGAGTTCAAGACCAGCCTGGGCAACATAGCGAGGCCCATCTCTACAAAAAATACGTTAATTAAACAAAAACGTTAACTGGGCGTCCAGTGTCGTACCCAGCAATCCTAACCGCCCTCCGTCCCCGCGAGCCCCGGTCTTTTCCTTGCTGCCGGGCTGGGTCCCAGGGCCCAGGACCGGGCTGTGCGGGAGCCACGCAGGGGTCCACAAGGCTGGGCTTCCGTGGCAGCAACCCCAACCCCAGGGCCACGTGTACGGCCCGGCTGAAGGGTCCCTCCGGGTCAGGACGCACACCAGACGCGCCCGCGGCGGTAACCGGGGGCCCGGGGGCCTCGGGCCCACCCCAGCCAGACCCCGCGCCGGGATTGGGCTGTTTCTGATTCTCCCGTACGTACTTCACAACACTAAATCTCAATGGACTTCGCGCAGGCGTCTAAAAGCGCGACCCCACCAGCTCCCCTATAAATAGAAGCGGGTGGGCTCTAATTGGCCTAGCTAGGGTCACGTGCTCTCCGCTGGCCCAATCACTAAGGCTGAATTGTGGTACACCGTGATTGGCCAAGTCCGGGTCATGTGCCCAGAGAGGGCGGTGCTAGGCCCGTTGGCTTGGTGCATTTGGCGCTCCCGGCTACGGTGGCCCGGGAGGGCCCGGGCGGCAGTCTCGTGCTCGAGTGCTGCTAGGGCAGGGGCTGCCAGGGCGCCGGGGTCGAACCTACGCTTGCTGCCTATCTTGGGGCCGCATCGCTTCCGAGGCGGGCGTTGGAGGAGGGTGGGAGAGGGGAGGGCGCGGGGCTGCGGGGACAGGAGGGGAGGGTTCTGGGCTGCGGGCCCCGCCCGGGGCAGCGCCTGGGTCGGGCCCTGGGGCCGACTGAGGAGACGCTGGGCGCTGCGGACCAGACTGCGGGTCACCCAGGATGGAAAACAAAAAAGACCCAGACAGCTCCCCGGACCCCGCCTTCGAGCTGGCCCTTGGCGTTCTGCTCAGAGGGGTTTTGTTTAATTAATGAAGAACGTCCAACATCTGGCGAGGTCGAAATGATTTTGCAATGATCAGCGCCTGGATTCTGCCGTGAACGCGGCCTGTGCGCTGTGACCGCCTGTGCGCGCGTCAGCCCGTCCTGTTAGGCGGGTCAATATCTCACCAACCCGTGAAACGATGACTCAGGCCGGGCGTAGGGGCGCGCGCCTGGAGTCCCAGCTACCCGGGAGGCTGGGGCAGGAGAATCGCTTGAACCCGGGAGGTGGAGGTTGCTGTGAGCTGAGATCCCGCCACTGCACTCCAGCCTGGGTGACAGAGCGGGACTCCGTCATACATACATATATAAATATAAATATACATAAATAAATAAAAATAAAAATAATAAATAAAACAAACCATATGACTTAGGTATACACACGGTGAGGGGGATCCTCGTAAAGCAAGAACGTGCTGCACATTCTGGGGGCTGGGACAGAAGAACGGTCTAAGTCACTGGGAATACTTAGTTTGGTGTTGGAGGAGGGCTTGCAGGGGCTCCTTATATTATTATGCTGTTGTAGTAAAACGATAGTATTACATTGCAAATGTCAGGATCCTTCACCCCCTAAACAGCATGCATACCATTAGCATATAATTTTTGTCGTTTTTTCATATTGTTTTTAATAAGTGCACAAACTTAATTGTACATTCACTGAGGTTGTACAGGAGCGAAACTCCATAAAAAAAGTTGTTTAACATTTATTATTACTGTTGTTATTATTATTTGGAGATGGAGTCTCGCTCTGTTGCACAGCCTGGAGCACAGTGGTGCGATCTCGGCTCACTGCAACCTCCACCTCCTGGGTTCAAGCGATTCTTATGCCTCAGTCTCCCGAGTAGCTGCGATTACAGGTGCTGCCACCACACCTGACTAATTTTTGTATTTTTAGTAGAGATGGGGTTTCACCATGTTGGCCAGGCTGGTCTTGAACTCCTGACCTCAGGTGACCCGCCTTTCTTGGCCTCCCAAGTGCTGGGATTACAGGCAGGAGCCACCTTGCCCAACCACCACGCCCAGCCTTCTACTCTCTCCCACGATTTCCACTTTTTCTGCACTCCACATGTATTTCAGTGGGATCATGCAGATTTGTGTTTCTGTGCCTGGCTCATTTCCCTTAATGATGTCCTTCAGGTTTATCCATGTTGTCAACAATGACAGATTGCCTTTTTTCTTTTTTTTTTTTTTTTTTGAGACTGAGTCTCGCTCTGTCACCCAGGCTGGAGTGCAATGGTGCCATCTTGGCTCCCTGCAGCCTCCGCCTCCTGGGTTTGAGCGATTCTCCTGCCTCAGGCTCCCGAGTATCTGGGACTACAGGCATGCACCACCATGCCTGGCTAATGTTTTGTATTTTTAGTAGAGACGGGGTCTCACCGTGTTAGCCAGGATGGTCTTGATCTGGCCTTGTGATCTGCCCACCTTGGCCTCCCAGTGCTGAGATTACAGGCATGAGCCACCATGCCGGGGAAGAGTTCCTTCTTTTTAAAGACTCAGTAGTATTCTAAGGTGTATGTGCACTTTTTTGTTATCCATTCATTCACTGAGGGACACTTAGGTTGCTTCCATACCTTAGCTGCTGTGACTAATGCTGTCCTAATGGCATTTTACTGGAAATGAACTATTATAGGAGGATGTTTGAAGCGGTTTATGATCTGGAAAAGAAATCTTCCAATACCTCTGTGCCCTAGAACCTTGGGTAAAATAGCCACAGTGCAGTTGGTCTAAAGGCACCACTTACAATTGTGTTGCAGACAGCGTTACTAAGGACACCTTTCGGTCTCCTGGTTCTGAGCAGCTCCCTCCACTGCTGGCTTTAGTCACATTGCAAGGAGAGTATTAGCACCTTAGTAGTGATGAGGTTTAGTGGACATTTTATTTAACCTTCCATCAAGTAGGCCAAATGAAATATTACATATGAAAAGAAAATAATTCTGATTTCTGTCTGGGGTTGTAAACATTAGTGTGCAGATGCTTGGAAGCCCCCAGCCCTGAGCTCCCAGCTGCTGCCGCCCGCCCCCCTCCATCCTCCCCACCCCCCTCAGCCTCCTCTTCCTCCCATCCTTCCTTCCCTTCCCCCCCCGCCCCCTTCCCCCAGCGCCCTGTGATGCTACCTTTGGAATGGCTTTTTGGAGCAGTTCTGTGGTAAGGATTGGTAGCTCATGTGTTTAATATTCATATTGGTCTTCCAAAGTGCAAAGAGAACACAAAGTGACTGTTGCTTTTCTAATAGAGTAAAACGCATCCCATCCTGACCTAAGATGCAGGAGTCAGCCCATCTTGTCAGCAGATAAACATCTCATAAGCCACATGACTTCGGGATCCCAGTGGCCTTATCTTTCCTATCATGAGAAGTCTGCTACTCCATCATCCTAGGAATCATCTCAGCACACATCCGTGGCTCCCAGCTATGCCACGATGCCTGCAATCCTAAGAAATGAGAGCATTCCGGAAGAGTGACCCAGCACCATGCCTGGATGGGGATCGGTGAGCCAGTGGACAGTGTATCTCCCCTGCAGTTGGTGGCTGGCAGGAACGTCATCACCAGTCATGTGATGTGGTCCAGCCCCTGAACCACATCTCATGAGACCAGAAGGACTTCCTTCTTTGCTTAAGACGTCTGTGCTTGCAAACTTACTGGCTACAGGTACAAGGAGGTTTTCTATGTTTGCATTAATATGACAGTTTTTAATAAAAGTTTTTCTTATTGTCCATGTTTTTATATTTGTAAATTATTCACAAGCTGACAAAATAGAAAAGCCAACAGGGACTCATCTCCAGTTCCTGGTACAGTGAGGTGAGGGCAGCTGTGCCGCGTGGGGGAAGGGCCTGGCCCCAGGGTCCTCCTGGACAGAGGCCAGAAGGGCTGAGCGAGGGCTGAGTGAGAGCCGGCGAGGCTGGGAGGAAGAGGAGGCGCTGGGACAGGAACAGCTGGGAGGGGCGAGGCTGGGGGAGAATCACGCATGGCCGGGTGGGCAGTGTGTAGGAAGCTTGTGTGTGTGCGTGTGGGGAGCGGGTCTGGGGAGGGCTCACTTGGGTCTGAGCCCCTGCCGGGCCCCTCGTGTTTGCTGGAGGCTGCGTGTGCTGTGTCCTCACCCCGGACGCTTGCCCTGAGGGGCACGTCTCCATCAAACACCCCATTCATCTCCCTTAGTAACCCCAGCAGCATCTACCCGGAAGTCTTGGGCTGGGAGGGATGACACAGCCAGGACTGTGCGCAGTGGAAACAGCGTCATCTCAAGGAAATGATCAGACAAACCCCAGTGTCGGAGAACGGAAACCTGGCCAACCCCCAGAGCTGCAGCTATCGGCTGGGCAACCTTCCTGAGAACTGTTCCCCCTCGCCCAGCTCCCGGCTCCTCCCCGTGCCCTTCGCCCAGCTCCCAGCATCTCCCCGTGCCCCTTGCCCAGCTCTGGGCTCCTCCCTGCCCGCACAGGACATCCCTAGACCTGGCGGGTCACTCCGGCCAGAGCAGCCTCCCACATGCCCCTAGGGGCAGAGCTACAGTTGAGGATCCAGTAGATGGTGGAGGTGCCTGGGGCGGGGCTCTGGGACTGGCAGAGGCAACGTGAGTGCCTGGCTGTGTGGCCAGGGGAGTGGGCATGAGCAAGGTGCAGAGGGGAGAGTGTGGCATGAGGGAGAGGCAACACCCCGTGGAGGCCCCCACGCCTTCCGAGGCAGCAGAGGAAAGGGAGAGGCCGCCAGCAGGCAGAGCAGGGCTCCAGGGGGCAGCAGGGGGGCCCAGGGAGCTCTGGGAGAGTAGGTTTGTGATTTTCACTCCTGAAGGGCCTGAGGTGACAAGCTGAAGATCTGGGAGATGGGACTGGAAACCGGGTTCGAAACGAGGAGCTCTCCACTTTGTTGGAAAACCTGGGTGTCAGTGACAGGCCTGGGAGCCCCAGGAATCCACAGTGACGGAATGTTGGTAGCGTCCCCAAGGACAGAACCCAGGGCACACCCCTCACTGGACAGGGGCCTCAGGCCCCGGAGGGGGTTGAATGTGGGGTCATTAAGATCTCAGAACTGCATGTGTGGAGGCAGCTGGGCAAAGCACGCATGGGGCAGGGTCTGCCAGGGTCGGTTCAGAGCAGCAGAAGCTCTAGGAGGCACCTATGGGTTCACAGAAAATGGGGAATTTGTCAAGGGGCCTTGGCCTCCTGCGACTGTGGGGCTGGCTGAGTCTCTGTGGGGAGGTGGAGGTCACAGGGCAGGCCAGCAGGAGGGCGGGGGGACTGGGGCCCCGTCTCCAACACTGAGCCTGGGCCAGGCGGAGTCAGTCCCCCACAATTGCTGTGGAGTGAACCAAGTGAATGAATGCCTAAGTTCCTGCCAGCCTCTGGAAGTAACTCAGTAAAACAAAAACAACCAACCAACCAACCAACCAACCAACCAGGAAAGGCCCTAGTCCAAGGCAGAAATTCAAGTGGTGGAGTGGGACGGGCGATGGGAATCCCAGCTCCACTTCCTGCCCGAAGCCCCTGTGGCCCCTGCTCCTTCTGCGACGTTGGAGACCAGCACAGGCGTGTGCCCACCTTGGACCCATCTGTGTTCTTTCTGCCCAAATGGGTGGCGTGACACCCCCTGCTTCAGGCCCCTGCTTCCTCACTCGGAGCGTCAGTGCCTGTGGTTTCACCGCATTCTCCTTCTGGTCGCTGAGGAGACCCCTCACCCCTTCCCTCTGTTCATAACTGGAAGGTTGAGAAGCACAGAGGAAGAGGGAGAGGGGGATAGCCCTCGCCCACGAGGCTGTCACCAAGCAGTCACTATGTCAGCACTCAGGCTGGCTTTTTTCTTTTTTCCAGTTACGGCAGCACTTTTATTTTCCCTTATACAGTGATGTGTTGCTGGGGCCTAATGTTCTCACATAACAGTAGAAAACCAAAATTTGGCCGGGCACGGTGGCTCATGCCTGTAATCCTAGCACTTTGGGAGGCTGAGGTGGGCAGATCACTTGAGGTCAGGAGTTCAAGACCATCCTGGCCAACATGGCGAAACCCCATCTCTACTAAAAATGCAAAAATTAGCTGGGCATGGTGGCAGGTGCCTGTAATCCCAGCTACTCAAGAGGTTGAAACAGGAGAATTGCTTGAACCCAGGTGGTGGAGGTTGCAGTGAGCCGAGATCGTGACACTGCACTCCAGCCTGGGTGACAGAGCCAGACTCCATCTCAAAAACCAAACCAAAACAAAACAAAACAAAAATAACCTTACATAAATTGAAAGGATGAATACATTTACAGGTGTAAATGCAAACTGCTTCCAACTCAAGACAAGTAACAGCCCACGACGCTCTGGCAGGAAAACATCAGCTAAGGAAGGAAACTGGGTCCTATGGCCTGGATTTTCCAATCCAGACAGACTGGCAGCCCTTGCCAGCCTGTAGAGCAATCCCAGAACACTCAGCCCTGACACACGAATAGCCTGCACGGATCAGAGACTGCTGGCCACACAGACTCACCGAGGCTTGTTCTTTACGATGAGTATTTGTCCCTTATAAATTCAGCTCCGACAGCTTCTCGGGCTTGCCTGGCTCCCCCCACTGAGGGACTGACCACGGAACTTGTTGGGGCCATTTCCTCAGATACATCTGCAGCCGTCCTTCAAGTGTCTGGGGTGTGGGGTCTCCCTCAGCGCTTTCTTCAGCCCCCTATGAGTCATGGACGTGGGGGCAGCCGGGCAGCCGGGTGCCCATCAGACAGCAGGATGGAGGTCAGTGACCTCGAGGGCTTTCTTCTCCAAAGCTGGCAAAACATCCCCTGCCCCCTCCACCAGTCAGCAGAATTCAGTGCCCCCCAACCTGGATGGCATCTGCCAAGGTCGGGCCTTTGGCCTTCGCCGGACTGATGGGTGGCTGGGCTATGAGCCTTCGAGGTCCCTGCCACGGTGAGGGGCATGCCTGAGCTCCGGGCTGTGCGTCTCCTCCTCAGGCACCTCCCTCTCACTTTTCTGGTGGGCTGCTGTTTTCTTTTTGTTGCCTTTTCTTTTCTTTTTCTTTTCTTTTTTTTTTTTTTTGGAGACAGAGTCTTGTTCTGCCACTCAGGCTGGATGCAGTAGTGCCATCTTGGCTCACTACAACCTCTGCCTCCTGGGTTCAAGCAATTCTCCTGCCTCAGTCTCCCGAGTAACTGGGATTACAGGCACGCACCAATACACCTGGCTAATTTTTGTATTTTTAGTAGAGACGGGGTTTTACCATGTTGGCCAGGCTGCTCTTGAACTGCTGACCTCAATTGATCCTCCTACCTTGGTCTCCCGAAGTGCTGGGGATATAGGCGTGAGCCACTGCGCCCGGCCTTCTTTTCTTTTCTTTTCTTTTAGGCAGGGTCTCACTCTGTCGCCCAGGCTGGAGTGCAGTGGCAGAATCATATCTCATTGTAGCCTGAACTTCCTGGAGCCCACGCGATCCTCCTGCCTCAGCCCCCAGTGAGTAGCTGGGATTTCAGGCGCATGCCACCACACCCAGCGAATTTTTGTATTTTTAGTAGAGACCAGGTTTTGCCATGTTGGCCAGGCTGGTCTGGAACTCCTGGGCTCAGGGGATCCTCCCGCCTCTGCCTCCCACAGTGCTAGGGTGGCGGGCTGAGTCCTGTGCTGGCCGGGTTGCTGTTTTCTTCCTGTGTTCTGTGCATTCCTCTTCTATGCTGTGAACAGAACCTGCTGCGGGAGACTGTCTGTGTTCCCACACCATCGCCAACACTGGACTACAGATTTTTGAAACTTTTACTATTTCATGGGTGAAAAGTGCGTTTGTGAGCTGCATTTTGCATTTCTGTAATGATGAGTGCGGCTGGGTATTTTCACGTGTATCGAAGCTGTGATCTTGTTTGAGACCTGACCGTGCATTCTGCTCTTCCTCTCTGGCTTCGGGAGCTCTCTGTGTGCTGAGGAGATGGGCTGCTACCCCACTTCCCCTGAAGTTCCACACGCCACTGACTTTGGGGCGTGAGTTCTACTGCTCCCAGCAAACCCCTGTGCTCAGGCTGGCTCCTAAAGCCTCATAACTCTGGGCTTCCTAACCCCGGGCTCTCCCCAAATCAGGCAGAACGTGTGGGATGCGAATTTCTCCATGAGAGGGCGACAGCCCTGGGGGGACCTTCCCATTGGTCCATGACTGCCCAGCCCACTGGGAATTCACCTGGAGGTGTCCTGGTGGGGAGGGGGGACTCCATCTCTTGTCAAAAGTCTCTGCTGCCTCTGGGTCTCAGTTTCCCCACCTGTTAGTCAAACTCCCTTGCAGGCCAAGAAGCGCTGGCAGGGGGTCTGCTGCCCACGCCTCGCCTCACCATCAGAGGGCAGGCAACTTTTCGGCCATGGCCAGCCCAGTGCAGGGTGCAAGGGCTCTGGCCACCTGGTCCCTGGCCCACCAAGCTGGGAGGCCACGTTCTGGGAGCTGCCTTCGGACAGTAGAGGCCTCAGAGGCAGGCCCATCCCAGGTCAGGGCAGGCTGGGGCTGGCCCAGAGGATTTCAGCAGAGACAAGGAGGTTCCAGGTGGGCCTGGAGGGAGGTGTGCAGGGCATGAGTGAAGGAAGCTGCCCCCTGGGCCTCTCCCTTGCCCCGTGGAAGTGGAGAAGCCTCAGGCCCCACAAACCCAGATGTGCCCAGCAAGGAGGTCTGGGGGGCACTGAGGTGGCCAGGCTGATGGGCAGAGGCAGGGAAAGGCCAGGACGATGTGACTGACCACATTTTCCTTCTCAAGGCCCCCTGCTATGCTGTCTCAAGCCTCCCCCCAACCAGCTTGGTGACCAGGACCAGAGGGTGCATGTCTGTGCTGGGGCCCAGAGCTGGTCTTGGAGACGGCAGGACTGCAGGGGCTTCCGGGGCGGAGCCCTGCTCTCAGGCTCCATGGTCCCCTGGCCCAGCAAGTGACGGCCCTCAGCAGGGAGGCTGGGGCCCAAGGAGCTGGGAGAACAGCAGGGAATCTGTGCAGAGTAGCCTGGTCCCTGGGCACCAGCCCCAGGTGTGAGAAAGGCGGCTGCCTGGGGCCTGGGGGATCTGAGATCCCAGGTCCTGCCCCGCTGAGGGTGTGGGAGGAGCAATAGAGGACTCTGAGGGTCAAGGTGTTCTCTCCTGGGAGTGCCAGGGAGGGCCTGGGCCTTCTCACATCTGGGTGAGACAGGGGCTGCCCCGCATGGCCTGTACGCCACTTTGCAGCCCTCTGTCTACCGGCAGAGACCCCCATGTCTAGGGCTCCTCCCACTGCTCTTCCCAGACCCCTCTTGTCTTCAAGGAGGGGCTGGTGGGGCAGGCTCCCTGGGAAGCAGCAGCAGGCACAGGGCCCCCCGCTACAGCGTAGCAAGTGGAGTCTGTGCTGGCGGAACGCGGTTTCCAGCCGCTGAGGCTGCTCGGCCTCTTCTAGAAGCGTCAGGTGTGCTCAGGGAGGCCAGCGGCCAAGCGGCCAGGCCCAAGGACTTATGGAGAAGTGGGTCTCCTCAGCTTCCCAGGCTGGGACTTTGAAGACCAGCAAATGTGAAATTAGAGCCCGTCACAGGGAGGGGGAGTTGGAAAAACCCAGGTCCCTTTGCAGATTCCTCTCTTGTGCTGAGGTTTCCGAAGCCCGGGGTGAGGGCGGATGCAGGGAGCAGAGCAGCCTGGTCCCAGAGCCTGGGCCTGGCGGGGCTGGGGTCTCAGCCAGGCAGCACCAGCAGTGATCACCTCCTGCTGCCCCCCAGGACCTGGCTCCCAATTCCTGCTCCCGGGAGGGAGACGGCGGGGTGAGGGGATGCAGCCCCCTGCCTGAGCAAAACCACTTCCAGGGGGTCTGGAGCCCCTCCCAGAGAAGCACTCTTCCAAGTCACCCGCGGGCATGGGGACCCAGGAGGCCTGAGGCAGGTGGGGCATCCTCTGGGCCGTCCTCTCCCGGCCTGCACTGTGGGGCTGGGGGCTGCCGGGCCCAAAGTTCAAGACAGTCTTTTGGGTGCTGAGTCTTTAGAGTGCTGGGAAATTCCATTCTCCCTGATGGGGCCATCAGGAATTGCTGGGGCAGAAACCCGGGCAGGGGTCTTTTTAGGACAGGGAGTTCTGCCATGGGTGGAGGTGTCCCAGACAGCTAGGGCTCCTGCTGGGGGCCCCAGGCCAGGGGTGGGCGGTGGTTTGGAGCCCTGCTCCTGGGGCGAACACTGTGGCAGAAGAGAGAGAGAGGTAGGATGTCGCCTTCTTGACCACCGTGAGAAACAGGAAGTGCAGCCCCTAGCGGTGGCAGCCCGGCCCGAACCTCGGCTTGACCTTGCCCAGCGGGTGGGGGCATGGGTCTGGCCCGCTCCATGCCTCTCCTCTGCACCACGGCTTTCCCTCTGTGGCCACGGACAGCCAGGCACTCCAGCCTCGGAGCCAGGCCTTCTGCTCCGGCCTCCAGGAGCCGTTTCCCAAATCCCACACAGCCCCGATCTGTGGATAAGGAAGCAGAGGGGCAGCGGTGTGGCCAGCACCCACAGCGTCTTCACCCTCCCCTGGTTTCTGATGTCTTCCTGCGTGGTCTAGGGCAGACTTTGATCTTCAACTCAGGAAGCCCCAAGAGTTGGTGCACAGGATGGTACAGGCTATTTCCCCAGAAGCTAGGGGAGGGGTACCCCCCATGTGGCCCAAGGTGTGGGGGACCTGGACCAGGCGGGCTGAGCGTGGGAAAGGCCTGGCCCCTTGCAGTGTGTCCAGCCTCTGGCGCCCGCGTCCTGTGTCAGGGGGCACCCCATCCTGTAGGTCTTTGCCCCAGGCAGAGCCCCTCCTCCACCCTGCGCTGCTCCTGAAGAGCTCGTCCAGCTGCTCTGGGGGCGACTCCTCACTTCTGCAGGGCAGGGGAGGTTGAAGTCTCTCCCAGGGGGAACCTCCATTCCCCTCATCATTGCCTGGGGCAGGCAGGTGTCTCCCAGACCTCGCTGACCTGGCCTGGGCCACCTCCTCTTGGCTCAGGCCTGGTTTCGTGAAAGGAGAGGCATGATCTCCCCAGGTCCCTGTGGGCCCTCATGAAGATTAAATGCATTCAACAATGGGGTGAAGCTGACGGCTGGAACCTGCGGGAGAGGCGGATGTGCTGGGGGGCACTTAAGGAGCTCCAGGCCCAGAGCTGTCTCTGCCTACCTGCCCACAGCCTGGAGACCGGGAGGCTTGGGGGTCCCAGAGGCTGCCTGCTGGATGCAGGGCAGCCTGAGAGTCTCAGCCGGACAGCAATTCCATGCCCTGCGGCCAGCCATCCATCAGCCCGCTCCACTGTCCTTCACCAATCAAGCAAGTGGAGGGGCTGAGGGGGCCCCTGGGGCTGGGGGTGGGGAGGAGAAGGAGCCCTGGGGGAGGAGAAGGGAGGGGAGGAGAGGAGCAGCTGCAACCCCGCCCTGTCGCAGGGAGGCTAGGGCTCCTCTTGTGGCTCCTGCCCTTCCAGCCGCCCTGTGAGGCCTGCTGAGCTCTGGGTTCTGGCTCCAGGCTGATGGGTTCCGGCCGGCCCACCCCAGTGGCAGCCGACAGGTGTTCTCCCTGCTGACCCTGCAGGCTTCTGGGTGGCCTGGCCTCATCCATCCTCCCCCTGCTCCCCGTCCCTCCACTCCTTGCCCCCTTATCCCCTTCCCTCTCCTTCCTCCCTTCCTCTCTCCCCACGTCCACCACCAACTCCTGGGCCCCACTCCAGCTGCCCAGGCCACAGTGTAATTCTCTGTCCTGTCCTCTGAGGCCGTTCTTCCAACAGCATTGGTAACCCTTTCCACTAGGCAGAGGCTGACACAGAACAAGTGGAAAATGGAGAGAATGTGTGACCCCGCCTGTGAACCCCACCTGTGAACCCCACGTGTGACCCTCACCTCTGACCTCCATCTGTGACCCCTGGCCTGTGAACCCCGCCTGTGACCCCTACCTGTGAACCCCACCTGTGAATCCCACCTGTGACCCTCACCTCTGACCCCCATCTGTGACCCCCACCTGTGAACCCCCACCT
>PVKP010012063.1:0-59476 GCA_004027715.1 Plecturocebus donacophilus
GTGATGAAGTTTTTTCTGTTTCTTAGTTTTCCTTCGGGGGGCGCTCCTTCCCCACAGAGCTGGGCCTTCCCGGGTTCAGCTGTGCTTCTCAGTCCTCAGCACTTCCAATTGCTGTTCTCCTTGTGGGGATGGGACCAGCCGCGCCCGACCAAAAGGGCACCACCCAGTCCCGCACACTCCGCACCGAGAAGCGCCGCGCTGGCCAAAAGAGTCGCGCTGGCGACCTGCGTGGCTCCCTCGCTGGGAATCTCCCAGTCCGTGGGCATCAAATATTCGTCTGCAACTGCGGCGTCCACTCGCTCTCTGCGCCCTCACCGCGAGCCACAATCCGGAGCCGCTGCTACGCGGCCATTTTGGATCTCTCTCCAGTTTTAAGGTTTTTCTTGCTGATTTGTTTGAGTTCCTTATAGATTCTAGACATTAGTCCTTTGTTGGATGCATAGTTTGCAAAGATCTTCTCCCACTCTGTAGGTTGTCTGTTTATTCTGCTGATTATTTCTTTTGCTGTCCAGAAGCTCTTTAGTTTAATTAAGTCCCATCTATTTATCTTAGTTTTTGTCACATTTGCTCTTGGGTTCTTGATCATAAAGTCTTTGCCTAAACCAATGTCTAGAAGAGTTGTTCCAATGTTATCTTCTATAATTTTTATGCTTTCAGGTTTTAGACTTAAGTCGCTGATTCGTCTCGAGTTGATTTTTGTATAGGCTGAGAGATGAGGATCTGATTTCATTCTTCTACAAGTGGCTTGCCAATTATCCTAGCATGACTTGTTAAGGAGAGTATTCTTTCTCACTTTGTGTTTTTGTTTGGCTTGTCAAAGATCAGTTGGCTGTTAAGTATTTGGCTTTATCTCTGGGTTCTCTATTCTGTTGCATTGTTCTACATGTGTATTTTTATACCAGTACCATGATGTTTTGGTGACTACAGCCTTATAGTACAGTTTGAAGTTGGGTAATTTGATGCCTCCAGATTTGTTGTTTTTGTTTAGTCTTGCTTTGGCTATGCCGGCTGTGTTTTGGTTCCATATAAATTTTAGAATTTTTTTTCTCATAGTTTTGTGAAGACTGATGATGGCATTTTGATGGAAATTGTAGTGAATTTGTAGATTGTTTTTGGCAGCATGGCCGTTTTTACAGTATTGATTCTCCCCATCCATGAGCCTGGGGTATGTTTTCATTTGTTTGTGTTCTCTATGATTTCTTTCAGCAGTGTTTTGTAGTTTTCCTTGTAGAGGTCTTTTACCTCCTTGGTTAGGTCTATTCCTAATGATTTTATTTTATTTTGCTTTTTTTCAGCTATAGTAAGAGGGATTGAGTTTCTGATTTGATTCTCAGCTTCGTCCCATTTTGTGTATAGCAGTACCACTGATTTGTGTACATTAATTTTGTATTCTGAAACTTTACTCAATTCATTTATCAGATCTAGGAACTTTTTACATGAGTCTGTAAGGTTTTCTAGGTATACAATCATATCATCAGCAAATAGCGACATTTTGACTTCCTCTTTACCAATTTGGATACCCTTTATTTCTTTCTCTTGTCTGATTCCTCTGGCTAGGACTTCCAGTGCTATGTGATAAAAGTGGCAAATTTGTCTTGTTCAAGTTCTGAAGGGGAATGTTTTCAACTTTTCCCTGTTCAGTGCAATGTTGGCTGTTGGTTTGTCATACATAGCTTATATTACATTAAGGTAAGTCCCTTCTGTGCTGATTTTGCTGAGGGCTTTAATCATTAAGGATGCTGGATTTTGTCAAATGGTTATTCTGCATGTATTGAGATGATCGTGTGATTTTTGGTTATAATTCTGTTTACATGGTGTATCACATTTACTGACTTGCTTATGTTAAACCATCCATGTGTTTCTGTTAGGAAGCTTTCTTGATCATGGTGGATTATCTTTTCTTGATCTGCTGTTGGATTCCATTTGCTAAAATTTTGTTGAGGATTTTTGCATCTATGTTACTCAGGGATATTGGTGTGTGTGTGTGTGTGTGTGTGTGTGTGTGTGTGGGTCTGTGTATGTATATGTGTGTGTGTGTGTGTGTGTGTGTGTGTGTGTATAAAGTCAATATCACCATAATACCAAAATCCTTCTCTGATTTTGGTGATACTGACTTCATAGAATGATTTAGGGAGTATTCCTTCTTTCTCTATCTTTTGGAATAGTTTCAACAGGATTGGTACCAATTCTTCATTGAATGCCTAATAGAATTCAACTGCGAATCCCTGTGGTCCTGGACTTATTTTTGTTGAAAAGTTTTGTATTAGCATTCAAGCTTCTGGGAGGCTTTGTTCATTTTTTTTTTTTTTAATTCTTTTTTCTTTGTCTTTGTTGGGTCAGGTTAATTTGAAAGCCGTGTCATCAAGCTCTGAAGATCTTTCTTCTACTTGTTAAATTCTATTGTTGAAACCTTTCAGTTTATTTTACATTTCTCTAATTGTGGCTTTCATTGGCAGGAGTTGTGATTGTTTTTAATTTATACTATATATTTCTCTAAAGATTTTTAATATTCATATCCTGTGTTATTATTTTCTTTAATTTGGTTTTCACCTTTCTCTGGCACCTCTTTGAGTAGCTTAATAATCAACCTTCTGAATTCTTACTGACAATTCAGAGATTTCTTCTGAGTTTGGATCTATTGCTGGTGAGCTAGTGTGATCTTTTGAGGGTGTTAAAGAACCTTCCTTTTCCATATTACCAGAGATGTTTTTCTGGTTCTTTCTACCTTCTCATTTGGGTAGACAATGTTAGAGGAAAGATGTGGAGCTCAAGGACTGCTGTTCAGATTCTTTTGTCCCACAGGGTGATCCCTTGTTGTGGTGCTCTCCCCATTCCCCTAGGGATAGGGCTTCCTGAGAGCCAGACTGCAGGGATTATTATTGCTCTTCTGGGTCTAGCCATCCAGTGGAGATACCAGGCTTCAGGCTGGTATTGGGGAGTGTCTGCAAAGAGTCTTATGATGTGATCTGTCTTCAGGTCTGTCAGCCATGGATACCAGCACCTGCTTCAGTGGAGGTAGCAGGAACATGAAGTGGAATCTGTGATCATCCTTGGTTATAGTTTTGTTTGGTGTGCTGGTTTTCTCAAATATTGGTTTTGCTAGCAGTGAAGATATCAAGATGTTAAATAGGCAGAATCAGGACCTCTGGTTAGCCAAGATGTTAACAGATGGTGGAAGTAGCTGTTGTTTTCTCCTTCCTTGGAGTAGGGTTGTTCTGTTATGAGTTGTTGTAATAGCTTGAGTTGATTGGCCTCCAACCAGGAGGTAGCACATTCAAGAGAGCATCAGCTGTGGTAGTATGGGGGGAGGATACAAGCTTGACCTAAGGTTACCTGAATAAGTATTCTTTTGACATTTTAATAATAGCCATTTTAACTGGAATGAGATAATATCTCAATGTGGTTTTGATTTGCATTTCTCTAATGATCAATGATACTGAGCCTTCTTTCATATGCTTGTTGGCTGCATGTACATCTTCCTTCGAAAAGTGTTCATGTTCTTTGCCTACTTTTTAATGGGGCTGTTTTTTTTTTCCTTGTACATTTAAGTTTCTTATGGGTGCAGGATATTAGACCTTTGTAAAATATATAGTTTGCTAAAATTTTTTCCTATTCTATAGGTTGTCTCTTTACTGTGTTAATAGTTTATTTTGCTGTAAAGAAATACTTTAGTTTAATTATATCCCATTGATCAATTTTGCTTCTGTTGCAATTGTTTTTGGCATCTTTGTCATGAAATCTTTGCCCATTCCTATGTCAAGAATGGTATTGTCTAGGTTGTCTTCCAGGACTTTTATAGTTTCAGATTTTATATTTACATCTTCAGGTGATTTTTGTATATGGTGTAAGGAAGGAGTTCAGTTTTAATCTTCTGCATATGAATAGCCAGTTATCCCAGCATCATTTATTGAATAGGGAATCCTTTCCTTATTGCTTGTTTTTGTCAGTTTTGTCAAAGATCAGATAGTTGTAGGTGTACAGCCTTATTTCTGAGCTTTCTATTTTGTTCCTTTGGTCTATGTGTCTGTTTGTGTACCAGTGCCATGCTTTTTTGGTTACTATAGCCCTGTAATATAGTTTGAAGTTAGGTAGCATGATGCCTCCTGCTTTGTTATTTTTACTTAGGGCTGCCTTGACTATTTGTGCTCTTTTTTGGTTCCATATGAATTTTAAAATAGTTTTTTTCTAGTTCTATGAAGTATGTTCTGGGTAATTTCATAGAAATAGCATTGAATCTATAAATTGTTTTGGGTCATATGGCCATTTTAGTAGTATGGATTCTTTCTATCCATGAACATGGGATGTTTCTCCATTTGGTTATACAATCTCTGATTACTTTGAGCAGTGTTTTGTAGTTCTCCATGTGGTAATCCTTCATATCCCTGGTTAGCTGTATTCCTAGGTATTTTATTCTTTTTGTAATTTGCCCATTTTTAATCATGTTAGTTGTTTTCTTGTTAATGAGTTGTTTGAGTTTCTTATATATTGTAAAAATTAACCTCTTATCAGACAAGGTTTACAGATACTTTCTCCCATTCTGTAGGTTGCCTTTTCACTCGAGATTGTTTCCTTGGCTGTACAAAAGCTTTCCAATTTGATGCTATCCCATTTGTTTATTTTGCTTTTGTTGCCTGTACTTTCAGGGTCATATCCAAAAAAAACAATGTCATGGAGATGTCCCCCTATGTTTTTTTCTTGTATTTTCATGGTTTAGAGTCTTATACTTAAGTCTTTAATCCATTTTCAATTGACTTTTGCATATGAAGTGAGATCAAAGTCTAATTTCATTATTAAACATGTGGATATTCAGTTTTTAAGCACCATTTTTGAAGACTATCTTTTCCTCAATGTGTGTTCTTGGCACCTTTGTCAAAAATCAGTTGGCTGTACATAAAAAGAAATAAATTAACAGCATTTTCAGTGACCTGGATGAGATTGGAGATTATTTTAAGTGAAGTAACTCAGCAATGGATAACCAAACATCATATATTCTCACTGATATGTGGGAGCTAAGCTATGAGGATGCAAAGGCATAAGAATGATACAATGGACTTTGAGGACTTGGGGAAAAGAGGGGAAGGGGGGCAAGGGATAAAAGACTACAAATATTGTGCAGTGTATACTGCTTATATGATGGGTGCACCAAAATCTCACAAATCACCACTAAAGAACTTACTCATATAACCAAATACTGCCTGTACCCCAGTAACTTATAGAAAAAAAATAATTTGGCTGTAAATGTGTGAATTTACTTCTGCGTTCTTTATTCTGTTTCCTTGCTCTGTGGGTCTGTTTTTATGCCCTTGCCATGCTGTTTTGGTTACTATAGCTTTGTAGTACATTTTGAAGTCAGGTAAGTGTGATGCATCCAGCTTTGTCCTTTTTGCCCAGGATTGCTTTAGCTATTCAAGATCTCTCATGGTTCCATACAAACTTTAGCATTTTTTTTTCTATTTGTGTGAGGAATGTCATTGGTGAGAAGACCCTGGTTCCCAGGGTCAATGATGTTGGCCCTGAAGTGGTGCAGACTGGAAATGGACCCTGCCTCACAGATCTAGAGCCTGGGGCTGTGAAGTCCCATCTGGCACCAGGATAGGTTTGGTGGCTCAGTTTGCAAGTTCCTGTCTGGAATGTGGAGCCCTGGTAACCTGCCTGCTACTTAATTTTAATGTGGCAGGCCCAGTGTTACGGTCTAAGGCAAAGATCTGTGCTCACTTCCTTCTTTTCCCCAGGTAAGTAAAATATCTCTCTACACTGTGTGGACTGGGGTTGAGGGATGGGTGACTCACCTTCCTACCCACTTCCATGTGATTTTTCTTACTATTCTGCTACAATCAGGTGCTGTGGTTTGCTTAGCTCTTGTGAAGATATTTTCATCTTTGGATTGTTGTTTGAACTGATGTTTCTGTAGGAGGGCTATTACTGCAGAGTCCCATTTCACTACCTTTTGCTGCCTCTCCTCAATTTTATTTATTTATTTATTTAATCTGGGAAAATTGGTGAGATATAGTGGAAATAGCACTGAATTAGGAATCAGAAGATTATGCTTCTGCCTTTCTGCCTTTATTCAAAATGTCTGCCCCAGCACCCTCCACCTATGTACCTCTTCTCTTCTCCCTTCACTCATGAGTAATCAGGGCATTTTATTCTTCACCATTCCTCCCTCAGGATAAGGCTCCATGTCACATGTTGAGGGTACAGAGAAGGAAAAAACACATATCCTGACCTTGATAGCATGTTTCTGACCCTGAAGATACATTTCTTACCTTGAAGAAACATTCCTGAACTTAAGGAGCAACCAATGTGGTAGGAGGTCTGTGTTCTGGAGGACACACCAGTGAACTTTGAGTTAAAAACCCTATCTACATGTTCCCACTCTGCCACTTAACATTTCTGCCACCTTGGAGTAGTCATGTTAACCTGTTTGAGCCTTAATATAAGTATTTACACAGCAGTATTAGTAATACCTTAATGATAATTTGGCTGTGTCCTCACTCAAGTATAATCTTGAATTATGGTTTCCATAATCCTCACATGTTGTGGGAGGGTCCTACAGGGAAGTAATTGAATCATGGGGGCAGTTACCTCCATGCTGTTTTTCTCATGATAGTGAGTGAGTCTCTTGAGATCTGATGTTTTATAAGGGGCTTTCCCCCTTTTTTCTTGACACTTTTCCTTGATGCCACCATGTGAAGAAGAACGTTTACTTCCTCTTCTGCCCTCATTGTGACTTTTCTGAGGCCTTCCCATCCATGTGAAACAGTGAGTCAATTAAATCTCTTCCTTTTATAAATTACCCAGTCTTAGGTATGTGTATGTCTTCATTAGCAGTGTGAGAAAGGACTAACACAATAAATTGGTAGTGGCTAGTGGAGTGCTGCTATAAATTCCTAAAAATGTGGAAGCAACTTTGGAACTGGATAATAGGCAGAGGTTGGAACAATCTAGAGGGCTCAGAAGAAGACAGGAAGATATAGGAAAGCTTGGAACTTCCTAGAGACCTGCTGAATGTCTTTGACCAAAATATTGATATATGGCTTTGACCAAAATACTGATAGTGTTCCAGGCTGAGGTTGTCTCAGATGGAAATGAAAAACTTGTTGGGAACTAAAGTAAAGGTCACTCTTGCTGGGCATAAGTGTATTTTGCCCTTGCCCTAGAGATCTGTGAAAATTTGATCATGAGAGAAATGATTTATGGTATCTGGCTGAAGAAATTCCTAAGGAGCAAAGCATTCAAGAGGAGGCAGAGCAAAATAGTTTAAAAAACTGCAGCCTGGCAATGCAGTAGAAAAGAAAAACCTGGCTGGGTGCTGTGGCTGATGCCTGATGACTGTAATCCCAGCACTTTGGGAGGCTGAGGTGGGTGGATCATGAAGTCAGGAGTTCAAGACCAGCCTGGCCAACATAGTGAAACACCTTCTCTACTAAAAGTACACACACACACACACACACACACACACACACACACACACACACGTAAAAGGAAAATAGCCGAGGGTGGTGGTGGGTGCCTGTAGCCCCAGCTACTTGGGAGGCTGAGGCAGGACAGTCACTTGAACTTGGGAGGCAGAGGTTGCAGTGAGCTGAGATCACATCGCTGCACAAGCCTGGGTGATAGAGCAAGACTCTGTCTCAAAAAGAAAAAAAAAGAAAAACCCGTTTTTTGGTGAGAAATTCATGCCAGCTATAGAAATTTGCATAAGTGATGAGGGGCCAAATGTTAATCACTAAGAAAATGGGGAAAATGTCTCCAGGGCATGTCAGAGACCTTCATGGCATCCCCCATCCTATCATAGTCCTGGAGGCCTAGGTGGAAAAAAACGGTTTCAAGGGCAAAGCCCAGGGACCGCCCACCCCCCCTCACTTAGTACAGCCTTGGGACATGGTACCCTACATCCCAGGTGCTTTAGCTCCAGCCACAGCTAAAAGTGGCCAAAGTACAGATCAGGGCATTGCTTCACAGGGTGCAAGCCTCAAGCCTTGGTGGATTCCATCTGGTGTTGAGCCTGTGGGTGCACAGAAGCTAAAATAGGTTTGAGAACCTCTACCTAGATTTGAAAGGATGTATGGAAATGCCTGGATGTCCAGGAAGAAGTTTGCTGCAGGGGCAGAGCCCTCATGAAGAACCTCTGCTAGGGCAGTGCAAAAGGGAAATATGGGGTTGGAGCCCCCACACAGAGTCCTCACTGGGACTCTTGCATTAGAGTGATCTGGATGTGAGACATGGAGTCAAAGGAGATAACTTTGAAACTTTAAGATTTAATGACTGCCTTATTGGATTTCAGACTTGCATGGGGCCTGTAGCCCCTTTGTTTTAGCCATTTTCTCCCATTTGAAATGGGTATATTTACCCAATTCCTGCACCCCCATTGTATCTAGAAAGTAACTACCTTGCTTTTGATTTTACAGGCTCATAGGTGGAAGGTACTTGCCTTGTCTCAGATGAGACTGTGGACTTGGATTTTTGGGTTAATTAATGCTGGAATGCATTAAGATGTTGGGGGACTGTTGGGAAGGTATGATTGTGTTTTGAAATGTGAGGACATGAGATTTGGGAGGGGCCAGGGATGGAATAATATGGTTTGCATATGTCCCCACACAAATGTCATCTTGAATTGTAGTTCCCATAATCCCAGCATGTCATGGGAGGGACCTAGTGGGAGGTAATTGAATCATGAAGGCAAGTACCCCCATGTTGCTTTTCTCATGATACTGAGTGAGTTCTCACAAGATCCGATGGTTTGATAAGGGGATTTTCCCCCTTTTGTTTGGTACTTCTCCTTGCTGTCTCCATATGAAGAAGGATGTGTTTGCTTCCCCTTCCACCGTAATTGTAGGTTTCCTGAGGCCTCCCAAGCCATGTAGAACTGTGAGTCAGTAAAACCTCTTTCCTTTATAAATTACCTAGTCTTTGGTATGTCTTCATTAGCAGTGTCTTTATTATCATTTTATAGATGAGGAAACTGAGGCCCAAATAAGTTGAGGTCATACAGCTTGAAAGTAGCCCAACCAGGAGGGTTTTCCAAGCAGGGAGTCTGACTCCCAGAGCCTACATGTTAAACTATGATGCTCTACATCTCCTCGGTCATGTGCAGTGCTGTTCCTTGGGAAGATTAATCTGGCCACAGAATAGATAATGATGACAGAAGGAGTGAAACATGAGGCTGAGAGATAGGCTACTGCAGTAATTAGCCTGGGATGTGACAGAGGTCTGAACTAGAATATTAAGCCTTTGAGTTATTACTATAGGTAGGGCTGCTCATCTTCTCTAAGAAGGAGAAGAGAAAATGGGTTTATGCTTTTTCAGGAAGGATTTGAATTAACTCTGAGAAAGGACCACCCTGTGGTGAAGGTTGGTAGAAAAAGAAACAGAACTTGAGGGGAAGGAAATTGCGGGATCTCTTAGGAAGGCTGGGAAATGGGGAAGACCTCCTAGCCTCTGTCCAGGACTTCAGACTCTCAGAAGCATCTATGCTTAATAAATAGTCCACCTGGACCCTTGAAGCATTATGGGAATCTAAAATGCACAGAAACTAGTAGACAAACCAATCTTTTCATTAAGTGTCTGAACTTGCTAAAGAGTAATCTTCAGGCAGTAAGGGTTTTTCTTATCCAGGCTGGAACCCCCTGCTTCCATTCCATAAAGAACAGTAGCACCAGATGCTGACCTCTTACTTCAAGGTGATTTCCCCAGAATTCTGCGCTCCATATTTTCTCCTGCCTCTCCCCTGTCTCCCTTCCCTTTCTTCTCTCCAATCCATTGGAACTAAGCCCAGGATACTCCTCCTAGAAAGTAGGGCAGTAGGCTCACCCACCCAGTTTCACCAGTTTTCAAGCACATCCCACCTTGCTGTTCTGAGCCCAACAGCCCCTTTCTTTCCCCATATTGAAAGACCATCTTGGCCCACTCTGAGATTTTCCAGAACAAATAGGGAAACCAACCTCGGCCTATTTTTCCAGATGGGGACTTCTGAAACAATGCCATAGGAATATTGGACTGGAGCAGGAGCCAGAGAGCCTTAGGAACCTAAGGGGATGTTCTGCTTAAAACAGAAAAAAAGTAAGCAAGTAAGCAGCTCCTCCCAATGTGGTCTTCCTGACCTATTCATGAAATGCCTCACTCAAGAACCTGTGGTATGTGGCACAGCACAAAGAATACTGGCTGGGGAGTCAGGAAACCTGGACTTCATAGAGTGCCCAGTTCTGGTCAGTCTCATCCTGGTTTGACTCTGTTTCCCTCATCTGTAAAGAAAAGACATGGTAACATCACAAAAAGAGAGCTTCCAGATGGAGTGACACAACAGTATCTGTGAAGGAGTTTTGCCAAAAAACTGAATTGGAATCTGGTCAAGTCATTATATCACCTCAATTTACAGGGAATAGAACATAGAAGAACATTATACCAAAATATGTGTGGTCAGTAGAATGCAGACCATACTGTGCCAAAAGCTAAAACAAACAAAAAACAAAAAAAAAGTTTTCCTAATAAATACAATACAAGGAGGGAAGGATAGAGACAAGGAGAAAGAGAGGGAGAGGAAACCCAGAAACTAAGCTTAACAGAGCCTTAAGAGACATATCAGTCACTTGTAATGTACAGACCTTTGTATTCTTATGGGAACATAGCTGGTTGAAAATTGTATTTGTGAGACACTCAGTAAAATCTGAACATTGAATGAATGCTGTATGTTATTAAGAATGTATTCTTAGTATATTTTTCGGTTTGATAATGGTATTTCAATTATAATTTTTAAAGTCTATATTGTTCGGAGATACATGCTATTTTCAGATAAAATGAGATGATGACATCAAGGATTTGCTTCAAAATAACCCAGAGATGTGTGGTGAGGGAGTGAATGGAGAAATAGATAAATTACTAATTGCTGAAACTGGATAATGGGTATATGGGGGTTCATTATACTGTTTTCTATACTTTTGTTGTGTTTGAAAGTTTCAATAACAAAGTTTAAAAAGAGAAAGTATAGACTACTCCAGCAATTTTGGAGTCCCAGAATTCTAAGAATAGACCTGGGAGGCTACTATAAGGTGAGAGGATATATGTATGGGAATGAAGGCATCTAAAGCCCATCCCTGCTATATTCTCAGCAATGCCACTTTAATATGTTTTCTGGATAGCTTGAACACAGTATCGTTGGCAACCCAGGCATACTTGAGCTTGGATTGAGGCTAGCCAAGCTGCTTACACTTTAGCCTGAGGGAGATCCACTTTTAAACTTCTAAATACAAGCAAAAGTAGAGAAGAGTATAAACGGTACATTTCCTAGCCCCAATTCTTAGGCTTCTCTGTAGCTTGGGGTCCCTGGAACTTATTGCCTCCTGAATCAGCGGTCTCCAAGACTTCCGCCCTAGTTCTAGGCACATTCTGTGAGTATCAGGAATGTGATTTCCAGTTTCCCTCAGAGAGCCCTCCCTCATTACAAGGCCTCCTTCTCTTCCCTAGTGAACAAGGCACACCCACACCTCCAGCCTGGATGACTCATTTTACAGAGGCCTATCTGCCTCCACTCTTCCACCCTCAGTAATTTTCCAGAACCAATCATTACATTTTTTATGAAAATGCCTTTTACATACAATACAACAAAAAGTCTTCATTTCCAGGAATAGGAGGAACTAGAAAAGACTTTAGGGGAGGGCCAGGGGAGAGTCATAATTTTGTGTCAGATCTGCCCTGACTAGGGAATAAATGACTGTGTGCAATGATATAAACCCTACTGATATGGTTTGGTTCTGTGTCCCCACTCAAATCTCATCTCAAATTGTAATCCTCATAATCTCTACGTGCTGAGGCAGGGACCTGGTAGGAGGTGATTGGATCATAGGGGCAGTTCTCCCCATGCTGTTCTCATGATTATGAGTGAGTTTCCACAAGATCTGATTTTATTAAGTGTTTGACAGTTCCTCCTTCCCAAACACACTCTTTTTCCTGCTGCCTTGTGAAGAAGGTACTTGCTTCTCCTTTGCCTTCTGCCATGATTGTAAGTTTCCTGAGACTTCCCTAGCCATGCAGAACTATAAGTGAATTAAATCTCTTTTCTTTATAAATTATCTACTCTCTGGTAGTATCTCTATCGCAGTGTGAAAATGGACTAGTACATCCACCAAATGAGCATGTCAACAAGCAGACATATTGTTCAATATTCTATTGGTGTAGGAGTCAGCTATGGATGCTGAGCTGGGAAAACAAGGTCACTCTCAGAGCCTGGATGGGGCAGAAGGTGGTACTCATTTGATGCTATAGTTTAGATATTTGACCTCTCCAATTTTCATGTTGAAATTTGATTCCCTGTGTTGGGGTGTGGTCATGGGTGCAGATTCCTCATCAATCGCTGATGCCTTCCTCAAGTTAATGAGTTCTTGCTCTATTAGTTCTGCAAGAGATGGTTGCTTAAAAGAGCCTGGCACTCCCTCCTCTCTCTTTTGCTTCCACTTGCCACGTGATCTGCACACACCAGCTCTCATTCATCTTCCACCATGAGTAGAAGCTTCCTGAGGCCTTCATTACAAGCAGATATTGACGCTTTGCTTTTTGTACAACCTTCAGAATCATGAGCCAAATAAACCTCTTTTCTTTATAAATTACCCAGCCTCAAGTATTCCTTTATATCAGTAGAGAAATAGACTAAGACAGTTGAAAGGCGAGATCTGTCAGACTGCCCCTCTCATTCTCTAACTTCGTAGTCTTCTCTTCTCCTATGATAGCCCTAAAACAGAAATAGAAGCAGCTCTGAGAGACAATTCTAGAAGCACTGAAGGGGAAGTTTCAGTGACTTTGCAGCTTCTGAGAGTCAGTCAATCAAATGAGAGTTAGGATGCTGAAGTAGGGCCACTCTACCAGCCACACTCTCTGAATTTTACTCCAGTCCTATGAAAAATAAATCCTGGCCTACGCACAGAGGTATGCAGCACCTCATTCCTGCTCCCAATTCTCACTGTTGGCTTGCAGCCATCAGCTGTCTGCAAAATCCAGCAAGCATACTGTCATCTTTAGAACCAATATGAAAGGATGGCTTTTACCTTCTCCTCAAATTTACTTTTGCTGAATGTCAAATTGGTGGATATATTTCCCTACTTGCCTCATCCCAGTCTCTGTTCATCCCTAGCAATAGATGCTTTCCAAACAACTTGAGTTGGAGATGCCTGACAGGGCATCCTTTCAGTGAGTCAGGATCTAATGAGATGAGAAGTTCTGCTTTACAGAATTTGGTGCTCATTTTCAAGTCTGCTCCTCTCTCATTTGATAGAGGTACCAGAATGCTAATGATGAAAATGCAGCACAGCTCCAAGGACCAGATACTCAGGCTCTTAAGGAGAGGGAGCATCTTTTCCTGGGATTGAAACCAATCTTCTCTCCTATTTGGGACCCATGCAGCTGCTGGGAGTTTATGAACATGGCCCACTCCACTGGTAAGGTAAATGCACAAATAATCTGAAAACCTAATTTCAGCTACTGTCATATTACCAGAATTCCCCCCACTTTTCCTCTTTTTACTTTTTAAAATGGAAATATTCGAACATACACACAAATAGAATCATATAGTGAATCCCCATTTACTCATTACCCAGCTTCAAAAGTTAAGAATTAATGGCCACTTTTGTTTCAGTCTTCCTTTCTGGAGTATTGTAAAGCACATGGCAAACAGACCATCATATCATTTCACTCATATGTACTTCAGATTATACCTTTTATACATTTTTTGTAACCAGATATGAACAAAAGATATAAGGTAGAGAAATTCTTGTCTTAGTTCTGCCACTGACATACACTTTAATTTTGGGATAGTCCCTTTTCCTCTCTAGCCTTCAATTTTTTCATTTGCATAATGGAGTAGAAGATGTGGGAGCCATACGTGTGTGTGTGTGTGTGTGTGTGTGTGTGTGTGTGTGTGTGTGCTTTTCAAGTTTTAAAATGCACAGGGGTTCCCTGCTACAATTGAGATTCTGATTCAGAAGGTCTCCAGTGGAATCTTGGATCATGCATTTCTAAGAAGTATTCAGGTAATATAACTGCTGCTGATCCACAGGCCATGCCTTGCATAATAAGGCTAAGTTATCTCAAAGTCAGGGATGTTCCACATTCTGCAATTCCACAAGAGTAAAATTCCTGATAATTTCACTCATATTTCTACCAGTAGGTGGGAAGCATGGTTTAAATCCTCCCAGGCAAACTGGCCCAATTTTTAAATCTTCAAGTGAAGGCTAATCATTGATTCCAGGCAGTGATGTATTAAAGCCAGCATACACCAACTCTCAAGAGCTGACTGTAAACAATTTTCAGGAAATTTGTGATCCAGTTGTCAAAAATCAAACCATCATTAAAAATTAAATTAACATCCATATTCCTAGTGGTAATATTTGTAATAGCCAAGAGGTCTGCTGACAGATAAATAAACAAAATGTGGTATACACACACAATAGAATAGTATTCAGCCTTAAAAAGGAAGGAAATCCTGTCACATGCTACACATGAACTTTGAGGACATTATGCTAAGTGAAATAAACTAGTCACAAAAAGACAAATACTGTATGATTCCACTTAAAGTAGTGAAATTCATAGAGATGGAAAGTAGAATGGTGGTTATTAGAGGTTGGGGGAGGGGGAAATAATGAGTTGTTGTTTAATGGGTATAGATTTTCAGTTTTACAAGATGGAGAAGTTCTGGAGATCTGTTTCACAACAACGTAAATATACTTAACACAACTGTGTTTTTTATTGCAAACAAATTTTTATTAAATCGTATAAACTCACAATTAAATTATATAGAGACAAGAGTGATAACTATTCAAAATTCATCATTTCCAAAATATTTTACATTTTACTATTATTACTATATTGTACATATGTCTTATATATGTAATATATAACAAATATTTGCACTATTTTATTTGCATGTTAGAAACATTGTATAATAGTGTGCTACTGTGTGTCTCCTCCCAATTCTGCATTCAGTAACATGGAGCTGATAATTTGAAATTGAAAAACGCTACAAATTAGGTTGCTCCCTTCCCTCCATGTCCTGGAGAGCTGCTTGTTAAATATCTACCAGCACACCACTGACTCCAGGGCCTAACAAACTTTCACTGCTAGCAAATGCTTCCCCTAGAATTACCTCAAAACCCACCTGTTGCATTTTAAAATTTCTTTTCCAGAATTGAGGTGGAAATCAAGTCTTTGTTAAAGCATGGCTTTAAATTGACCTTCCAGCCACTGTGGTAAGGATATAAGAAAACAGCTTAGAACAATGCATTATTCAATGAATATTAACTGAGCATCTCTATGTACCAGACTCAGAAATAGTAAAATTGCAAATAATTTAGAAAACCTATGCATGACAGAATCCACCTCTGAAGAATAATCTGGCACTCTCTAAAACTGGTTCTAAGACATCTATTAAACCATTTTTCTGCTTGAGTGGTCTCATCTCAGTATAGAAAGGGCATTGGGTTAAGAGACCTGGACTCAAATATTGGGTTTAGCACTACCTGTGGGAACTTAAGCAACTTATTTCAACTCTCTGTGCCTCAGTTTCCTCATGTGTCACATGGGAGTAGAAGAATCATCATCATCATCACCATCATCATCACCATCATCATAGCATCACACATATATGCTTACTGTGTGTTTGGCACTGTTCTAAGGACTTTATGTAAATTCACTCATTTAATCCTCACAACAACTCTAAGAAGTTATTTGCTATTAGTTTCATTGCCAGTTTACTGATGAGTAAACTGAGGCACAGATAGGTGAAGTAACTTTCTGAAGGTTACCATGGTTAGTGAATGAAGGGGGGTTGTTACACGACCTCACAGCTCAGAGTCATTCAATTGTCTTCTGAAGAATCCATTGCCATGCTGAAGCTGGCAGCCCTGATTAGGCCTGAAGGGTACACTCTGCTGGTTAAACCTGAGCCACAGGGCAGAACTTCATAGACCTGAGAAGTGATGAGGATATATTTGAATCTCCTGAGACTTGGGAAATGAAGCCAGGATTAATCTGTCCAAATTGGAGCAGAAAATCCAGAGGGCAGGACAGGTGGTGGGAAGTTACCTTCTATAGATTCAGTCTGGAGACAGAATGTCACATTTTCATTTGCAACCCAGAATCTAGCAGGTTCCATCAAATGTTTTACATGGGATGTTCTCAAGGTTGATATTTGGAACTCAGCAGGGTCAAGGAACTGGTTCTATATTGTTTCTTGATGGACTTAATTTGTTCTCTGGATTTGAGTAATTTGTATGCATTTCCCTCGACCCATGGAGGCCCCAAAGGACAAAATAATAGGTGTTCCTAATTGGAATCTGCAGTGGATTCACTCTTTCTCTGAACGAAAAAAATGTTACATAGTTACATGTCAGGAACTTGGGTATCATTTGGCTTGGCCAAAGGCTCTCACGAACCATTCCCCAGCCTTCTCTCTTGAGGACAGCTTCCTTACTTGGCTTCTTGCCTTTTTGCCTTCAACCTGAAAGGTATTTCCAAGCACCACAGCAACCTAGCTAGCCACTGCAATGTTCATTAAAGAAAATATATTTTTTTTCTCATTTGTCCTTCTACCAAAATGACCCAGGGAAAGGTAATATGCCCACCTGTAAGAATAACAAAAAATATCAAAATGTAAAGAGTTAAAAATCAGCTTGTTCTCAAAGGCACCAGAGCCATTTCACCCAAAATGAAACTCTGTCAGAGTCCAGAATATTAGCTACCAATAGTGACTCCAATATTGTATAGTCTAGAAAACAGAAAGCTAGAAATGAACTTCAGGCTTCATCTGATCCAGCCCCCTTTTTCTAATTTAGTGAATGTACCAGAGATCAGCTCACTTGTAGGGACAGCTTCTGGGGTGTTGATGACCAATCTACTTTGACCACAAATTGTCTTATCTACCATCTTCCTAAGGCATGCTATAGGTTATGTTCATTCCACTGGAGATACTCTATTATGCTTCAGCTCTCTCGATCTCTAGTTTATTGTGATTATAATTTTATCTTTCACATTGGTGCTGTTGTTTGGAAAATGACTACTTTGTGGAGACCATCAAACAGAGGCTAGTCCATATAGTGTCATACAGTTAAGAGATCTATTATTATTCTCTAAGTTTTCATTGATACTGAAGACAAACCTGGAAATCTGATTGGGAGCTTATAATGCTTCTTTTTACTCTTTCTAACTCAAATCTACTCAAGGACCCCCCATAAGGTCACTTTCTAACACATAGAAATGCATGCCTGAACCAAATGAGAGGCAGTGTGGAGTAGAATGAGCACGAGCTTTGGAAACAGGCTTTTGGGTGTCTCAGTTTCCTCATCATTAAAATGAATGTATTGTATATAAAGGTCGTGGCATAGGAATTTGGTAAGTGTACCAGTTCTTACCAAATGATAGTCCAGTACAGGGGTGATCATTTTCCCCTTTCCTTCAACAGGGCTCCCCAACTCAATTCCACCCCAAACTCAGTGAGAACACTGGAGCCATTCTAGCCTGACCTCCCCATTTCTTGTTCTTTTTTTTCCTGTTTATTCCTCCCCATTCTTCCTCATCTTTAATTGCTTTCTTCCTCTTTAATTTCTCACCATCCCCTTCCCTTTACTTCTTTTTCCTCCCCCTCCAACTAACACAGTGAGTTCTGTTTGCACACAGCAGGCGAGAAAATATCATTCAGCTGGATGGCAAATGACTTGCCAAGTGGATTTAAAGGGTTGCAGTCCTCCTTCTTCCTGTGGTGTGTGATTATTATGTTGACTAAATCTCTGGAGAAAAGAGTGACAACTAAGACAGATCCACCAAAGTAATCCTATCTCATAGGCCTTTGCTGTAGGCCTAGCAGTTGACTCGACCTTCTCTGGCACCCAGGCAATTCCCCAGCCCCCAAGTTAGAGTGCCAGAAAAATTATTACCTGATCTCAAAACACTCTGTACTTGGGGGAAAGAGGAGGGAGGAATATAGTCTCTGTAACTAAAAGGGTTATGGAAATTGCCTAGCTAGGGGATCATTTCTAGGCAGAAAGTGATGATAAAAATAGTCACTTGTAACTGAAATGAAGCTACACCCGGCTGGCTTCAAATTATCTGTTTCCTTCTTCTTTTACTGACACAAACACATTTCTGCTACCATTAGCACCACACAGGCAACTGGACAAGAATAGGGCAGTGTGAATCCTAATGCATCTGCAAAGGGGCTGTCAGCAGAATGCCAGCAGCAGTAGCTTCTGCTGCTGCATTTTGGGGACTGATGACTGAAGCACAGCAAACAGGGCTGAATTCCCAGGACGCAGTGAGGATCCCTGGATTCAGGTGGAGTTTGTTGCACTGTGTATTAGTTAGGATTGCCATAATCCTATGTATTAGTTAGGATTGTACCACAGAGTGGGTGGCCTTAACAACAGAAGTTTATTGTCTCAGTTTTGAAGGCTAGATGTCTGAAAGTGTTGAGAATCAACTTAAGTGGCCATTCGCAAATGTATGGATAAAGAAAATGTACTAATACATACAAACCAGAATACTATCCAGCTTTAATAAAGAAGAAAATCCTGCCATTTGCAATAGCATGAATGAACCTGGAAGACATTTTGTTAAGTGAGATAAGCCAGGAACAGAAAGACAAATACAGGATGATTTCACTTATATGTAGAATCTTAAAAATTAATAGAAAACTCATAAAGTAGAGAGTAGAATAGTGGTTACCAGGAGCTGTGGCTGGGAGTGTTGAGGAAACGTTGGTTAAAGGACACAAAATTTCAGTTAGATGGAAGGAATAACACAAGAAATCTATTATAAAGCATGCTTACTATAGTTGATAGCAATATATTGTATACCTAAAAATCACTAAGAGAGGAGATTTTAAGTGTTCTCAACACACACAAAAAAGTTTGCGGTAGTGCATACATTAATTAGCCCAATCTAGCCATTCCATATTGTATACATATTTCAAAACATCATGTTGTAAATGATAAATATATGCAATTTTTATCTGTCAGTTAAAAGGATACATAGATTAGAAAAAAAGAAAACCGAAGTGCTGTGGAAATGAGGGCTTATTGATATTCCTGAGGAAGAAACAGCCAGTGTCTCTTGTTATTCAAAGCCTATGGTAATATACTGAGCTCTAATAACATCCACCCAGCCTGGGGTAGCTAGTTTGAGGCCATTATCTTACACGGTATCCAGTAAAACTCTTCACTTTCCAAATACCAATATGAAACCATCAGAGTGACCTCCCTATACTTTCAAATTAGATGAGAGTGCTTCAGTCTTCTCTAATGGATGGTCTGTCCTCTTTCCTACAGGTAATTACCTTGTAGCAGGAAACTGGAAAATAAAGGACAATATTTTTCATTAATCAGAAAGCTATTTTGTGAAAGTTGGAGCTGAAGAAATTGTTCCCCTCCAAACAGTATTCCAGAGAAATGGTTGCTAGCCATGTCTACTTTCACTCTTTCCATATCTGTGGATCATAAAGTTGCACCATTTCTATTATTTCTTGAAGTTAAACTGTCAACTCAATGCTTTGCACACAGTAGTCTCTCAACACACATTTGCTAATGGATTGACTCACGATACTCAAAACTGAACCATCATGTAAATGTGTGACCTGAGAGCTACATGAGAATGGAGTCCAAAACATGGCTTCATGCAGCAAGATACACAAGATAACTTCCCATGACATGGATACTGATACACTTTTTAATTTGTAAACATTGTACATTAGATTATATCTTCTTATGGGGGAGGGGAGTTCTCAAAACCAACTCTTGGATTCCAATACTTATTGAAAGAATGGACTAAAACTTCTGCTAGTTTTTAGGAGAGACCCAAGGAACCATTTGAGTTGGAAAAAGCGTTCAGCCCATGGTGTTTCTCAATTCATGTGCTGTGAGAAAGGAATAATGTCTTTCTCCCCCCACCCTATATTACTCTCAGTGTAATCCCTACATAATTAAAATTTATGGAAAATTAGAGCTGGCTGGCAGTTTTGAGGAAATTTAGTGGCTAAGCTCATTGCTATGGTTTGAGTGTCCCCTCCGAAACTCATGCTGAAATTTAATTGTCATTTTGATGGTATTAGGAGGTTAAGAGGTGATTAGATGATAAGGACACTGTTAATGCTGTTATTATAGGAGTGGGCTCCTGATAAAAGGATAAGTTTGCCCCCTGCTTTCTCCCTGTTGCACACATTTCCTCACCGTGATGCCTTCCACCATGGGATGGACCTCATCATATGCCAGTGCTCTTGTACTTCCCAACCTCCAGAGCACTGAGCCAAATAAATACCTTTTCTTTATAAATTCCCAGTCAGTGGTATGCTGTTATAGCAGCAAAAAAAAAAAAAAAAAAAAAAGGACTAAGACACTTGTCAGGCCTCCATGTGCAAGCCTGGACCCAGGAAGTCTAAAGTCCTGCCTGCCTTGGCTGATCACCCTGCCAGCCATTATCCCTGATTGCCCAGGGGAGCTTTCCCACCCCCCATCAACCCACCCTGCCAACTGTTAATAATGTGAATACTCCTCACCCCACCCTGCCATCTTAACTGTTCTTGCTCTGTGAATATCCCTCAGCCCCACCCTACCATCTTAACTACTCTTCCGTCTTACCCCACTCGCCATTGTAACTGAACTTATGGTAATGTATGCTCCTTGCCCCTACCCCCACCACTGTAACTGATCTTACTCCATAACACCCCTGCCCCCTCCCAAAAACATTTGTCCCAACTTATAAAACCAACTCCTATCCCACCACCCTTTGATAACCCCCTTTTCGGCCTTAACCCACCTGTGCCCAGGTGAATAAACAGCCATGTTGCTCACACAAAGCCTTTTTGGGGGATCTCTTCATTCAAAACGAGACTTTTTAACAACACTCACCTCCTCAAAAGTGAAGACGAAATCCTTACCAATGAAAATAGCACCCCCTTCACAGTAGGCTGGCAGGCCATCTGCTGCCAATTGAGGTTTTGAGAAGTTTTTGCCTTGTGCCATTGCCTCTTGTAGCCATTCCCTATGAGGCAGCCCCTGGAAGAGGCTGTTGGGTCTTTGAATTGGCCAGCGTATCTGTTGGGCTGGCTTTTTGCTGAGAACAGACTTCCCAGCCTCCTCTGTATAAACTTGCCCAATAACCTCATTCATTTTACTATTCACTGCTGTCCTAAAAGTAAGACTTACCTGAGAATTAATCAATGGAGACAAATTAAAGGAGTTGGGATTAGTTAGTGGAGAAAGGAAAGAGAAAAGAAAGAAGGACAGTTAACACTTTATTGAATTAAAAGCCATTTTATTTATTACAGAACATTGTTCTTGGTGAGAACAGAAAAAGATAAACTAAACTAGGACAACAACTTTGAATATTTAAGTTATATTTAAATAATCATTTTGAGAATTGAATTAGATGATAACTAAGAGAGGAACCTATCCCTGGAGCTCTTTAGGGATAGAGATGGGGGAAATGTGGAGACAGGCCTCTCAGAAGGTGCTTCTTGCCCATTTCTGATGCTTACACACCTCTTTACTGTTTAAAATGCCATTTCCCATGTAGTCAGTGAAGAAAAGAAGGAATCTTAAAGATGCATGTCAGCCACTCTGTAATTTCAGGTCCATGTTTACATTCTCACAGAAGGGAAATCTATCCCATGTAAAAGAACTCCAGAGAAGAAAGTTCTAAGACCTCTCTCTCATTCATCTTAAAGTTTAACAGTTCTCAATGTCAAGAATGTTGCTTTATATTTATCCCCAATCTTTCCCATTAAAAAGAATCAATTTTCTTTTATTCTAGCCTCTGAAGACAGAGAACAACTGGTCATACATCTGAAGATCATTTTTCAGTAGCCTCACAGTCTCCTTTTCTCCAAATTAAACATTCTCAGCTTCTTTAATCTTTCTTTGAAGGTCTTTCCAATGCCCTTTGTGGCTCTCTTCAGGATTCCCTTCACTCTCTCTTCATCTAGCTTTAGGTGTGGAGCCTAGAATTATATAAAGTCTTCTGGAACGTGTTTGAGTACAATGGAAAGCTCCCTTTTTCCAGTGATCAGACTGTTTTTGCATATTCAGGTTGCACCACCTGTGCTGCGATAATAGCTATGCTCCTATTACTGGCCACTGAGGTTGTCTTCCATTATTTTTGCTTAGTAAATTATGGTATGTTAACTCAATGTAATATTGTGCTGCCACTGAAAGGATCATAATGATCAAGAGTGTATAGCAACAGGTGGAGAAAAGGTTTATGTCTAGCAGATGGGTAAGTGAAAGAGACAAATTACAAAATTATGTGGCCTCTTATCTATGGTCACACAGTACCTTATATACCACTTTATTACAGCACTTAGCATTTTTGATTACTGTCATTTGTTTCTGTGCGTTTCCATTCTTCCAAGCCAATGAACTCTGAGGGCCTAGGCAGTACTAGAGTTAACTCTGTTGTTCCAGCACTGGGTACGGGTGCAGGTCCAGGAAGAGAGTAGATACTCAGATGTGTTTGTTAAATGAATGGATAAAGTGTATAAATTTCATGCCATATAAAAATGCCTAAGCATGGAAATGGAGTCTTGGACATAAGAGGAAATCAAAATGGGTGCACTATGATGGTGAAATTGCAAGGGTTTTATTCTTCCCAATTTTTTTTCACCTATTGTTACTACCTGGAAAAAAATGAGAGATGAAAATCAAGCTTACAATGTTTACTCCTGGCTGACAGGTCCCTCAATTTCCTATTTTCTATGCAGCTTGTTTCATTGTTACTGGACTGTCCAATGTCTTGGTATCTGAGTGAACATGTTGGTTTACTTTTAGTAAGAATCCTCAGAAATTTTGAGCTCTCTTCCAAAGGCACTGCTTACCAACATATCCCTTCCCCCAACATGGTCTTCCTTCTCTCAAACCATACATTGGTGTGACCATAATAAGCATGTACCAGAGACATCCTCTCCTTTTAACATTCTAACAGTGCTGGAAGGTAGTAAGGATGGGGACAAATCTGTTTGAAAGATGTGAAAACAAAGGCTTAAAGAGGCCCATTGTGACACTCATCCTCCTCAGGGAAGATGAGGACTAGAACGCAGTTTCTGACTTCAAACCCAATGAATCATACTATCCACTGCTGTGTTGTAGGAACTCAGATCTAATGACCCCCAGATTTCTTATGCTCCCAAGCTCTAACTACTTGACCCTTTCAGTTGCTAGGTGAAAAGGTGGGTAGGGATAGAAATGAAAAGTTAACATTTACTGTATGCCTACTATGTATCAGTCAACCTACCTATGGTATGTACCATTATTATCCAGGCTTTTTAGAGAAGAGGAAGCAGACTCAGGGGGGTTAAGGTGATTTCCCATGGTCACACAGCTGGTAAATGGCAGAGCTAATATTCAAACCCAGATCTGTCTAACTCCAAAACCCAGGCCATTGGCACTATATCAGGTAGGATATAAGCTTTACCTCAATTTAGTCACCTGGCCCAGGCTACAAGATCAAGAACTGACAGGCTCTTTCCTTGAACCCCGTCTTAGACATATCTCCTAGAATGGAGAAGGCAACCTTATAATTAAAAGCCAAGCTTGGCCAGTAGCAGCTGTGGCTTGACTTTCTGTTGAGTGACATTAACAAAGTCAACCATCTGCTGTTCTGCTGTTCTGCTGTTCCCCAGCCTGTAGGAGTCGCTCTGAAAGGGTTTAACCTCTCTGCCAGGCCCAGAATTATGCTCTTTCAGCTTTCATCCTATGTCAAACCACATCTCTCCTCTCACCATCACTATCCTCTTTGCTAATCTGTGTTAATATAGGTAGAAAAATGGAGGGAACATAAGCCACTCCATTCTCAAAGTGCTCTGTGCCAGGCATGTTTGAAATGCCTAACATATTTAATCCTTACCACAACCTTGTGATGTAGATACTCTTATATTCCCAATTTTACTAAGGAGCAAGCTGAGGTACAGAAAGGTTAAATACTTGCCCAAGGTCACACAGCCAGTGAGTGGTAAAGCCGAGATTTGAACTTGAACAAATCTGCAAGAGTGCATGTTTTTAAGCACAACAATGTACTGATAGTCCACGTGTGATGTGATAATGCAGCAAAAAGCAGGACAGGAAGGGCCTAAATTGATGCTAAAGCTGACAATAGCAACAATAGCTTCCATCTAGACAATGCTTTACAGTTTGCATAGCCCTTTGCACACCTGTAGACTCAATCATCCTTACAACAATAGTGTGGGAAAGGCAGCACTAGCATTATTAGCCTCCCTTTTTAAGGAGGCAGTATAGAACAGCAGTTGCATACCCATGTTCTGGAGTTTCACTTGGATTCACATCCTGACTCTGTTCTTCTTAGTTATGCTTCACCAAACATATCTTTTCTGGGCCTGAAGATTTTCATATGTAAAAATAGCTTCACAGTGTTATGGAAAAGAGTGAATGCATTCACGTATGTACAACGTTTCACAGAGTTTCTGACCCAAAGAAAACCATCAACAAATGTTAGCTATTATTATTAGATGATGGAACTAAAGGCCTGAATATTCAGGGACTCATATATACAGCACTCAGGGAGGCAGGAGCAGAGCAGAGCCCAGATTCCATGTTCTTTTCCACAGTCCAGTGTTCTTCTAGGATTTCTCACCCTGTGGTTGCCATTTTGTGTTTTGACAGATAGGCCAGTGGCCTGCCACAAGACTGCTGAGAATGAGCATAATATCACATTGGAATGCTCATTTTGTCTGCCACCTCCACTGGCTCCTTGCCACTGATAATTGAAATCCAGCACCTAGCATAAGGCTGGCCAGTAGCAGGCCCTAAGTATCTACCGAAAGAATGAAATACCTATACCATGAAAGTGTTCCCATTGTATCTTAGAGAGAGAGAGAGAGAGAGAGATTAAACCATAGTCTTTGCCTTCAAGAAATTCATAGTCCTATAAGAAATATGGATTCCCAAATCAATGCTTGCCCAATAATGTGATAAATATTGTCCTATAAGGCTAAAAGGGAGCTACAGGAATACCTTGGAGGGGAGGAAAGCCTCTTTCTATCCATTTGTTACTAATCCCACCATCCCCTGGAAACAAAGAGAAGAGAGTGACAAAATTATTTCTAAGAAAGTGGACACCCTGAGGTGACAGCCAGAGCTCAAATTCTGACCTCAAATCCAAAGTGTTTTCAGCGATAAACTTCTTTATTTCTAGATGAAAACTGGGTTTCTTTACTCTGAAAAAAGGGCAAGCAGAAAGGGACCTGTATTGACTTATCTAAGGGGACTAAAGTTAGCTTTTTTAAAAATTAAGAACTCCTTAAGTAAGGACCTGGGAGACATTGTATGGCACCGATCCAAGCTAGGTTTTTAAAATTTCCTGGCTGTGTCAAAGGCTAGAAGATCGTCTGTCCAAGACTATTAGGCTGTGAGCTGGAGGCAAAAGGAAATCGTTCATGCCTTTGATAGGACTGTACTGTAATAATGACTTGGAGTGTCAAAATGGATTTCACTTCTGCTAAGTAAATGGGCCTCTCAAATCAAGGGTATAGATTAGGCAGTCTGAGCTCACTGGACATTGAGCATGGTAATCTATTGCCCACTGGGAGTTTATGGTCAGAGACAACAAGAAAACTGCCAGTTGTATTCCATGTCTCTTTGGCATCACTGCAGAACTACATGTACCCCTGAACCAGCTGCAGGAAGAAAACATAAAATTGATTACTCTGATTATTAGCAGCATTATCTTATTCAGTTATTCCACAGAAATTACCACTCAGCATCAATACCCAAAAAGAAGAACTGCATTTTGTGCCCTTTCTAGAGAAGCAAAGGTGATTTTGGCATCTCTGCCCTAACCCCTCAATCCCCACAGTGACTCTCTGTTTCATTCTGTCTTCCCCTCTCCCTCTCTGTCTTTCTCATAGATACACACATGCCTGTGCGTGCATACACACACACACACACACACACACACCCCATTTCCTTCAGCTCAGTTTGATATCTAGGGTAATTTATTAAACACTAGCTCAATTATTTACTAGCTGTGTGACCTACAGCAAGTTACTCAACCACTCAGAGCTTTTTTTAGTCTTTAAAATACAAATACCATTAACTACCATAGACAGAGTTTGGTACCCAGTAGGGGTGTTCAATAACTGGAAGCTTAGAGTAGGTGCTACCTTCTGGATGGCAGAGAGAGAGTGTCTCAACATGGAAGAATGTGAATTGAAAAGTGCTGGTTTTTCTAAGCGTTTGAAAAACTGAGATGGGCTGACTCGTTAGGCATTCTGCTTGCATCAGGCAGCACCAGCAATCTTAATTCAGGGTATTATATAAGTTACAAGACAAAGCAACTCTCCTCTGGTATTAAAACTTACTTGGACAGCAAGACTGCTGTAAAAGCATGATTTCAACTCTTCGCCTCCTTCCACCTACCCCAGACACCTGCCATCTCCAGATCCTTTCACTCACTGTCCCATGCCCACCACGTCCTGTAAAACTCCAAACCCATTTTGTCACTCACGTACCATCATATCTCTCGCTATTAAAACAATACACATTTCTTCAATTATCCCCCTCCTGCTGGCAGATGACAAGCGTGGGCTGTTATAACAATGGCAGGGCTTCTAAAGAAACCAGGGGATTGAAGATAACGTATACAGAGTGTTGAAATATTTTAATTAAATAAAAATGTATAAAAATGAACTGTTTTACTCCAGATACAGTGGTGCTACTGCTGTGCCTTGTCACTGCAATATTTACCTTCTGGCCATGTGATGAGAGGACTTTTGCTTTCCTCTACCTGACAGGTCAGTAAGTCCCCAATGCTCTCCTTTTCTCCTGGGGCCAATGTGTGGGCAGAAATTTCAACAGGGTCATCTCTTTAAGCAGATTGCAGCAAGAGCAGCCTGGTAGAACTGGAGTAGCAGTGTTGTAAAGGGCCATCAGAAACCCACTGCTCCATAAATTTAACTGGCCACTATAGACAGAAGAGAGAGGAAGTGAAAAAGAACAGATCCTGAGGAAAGAGGAGACTCAGAGAGAGATTCAGAATAAGATCCATGAGCTACAGAAAAATAAAGGAAAGAGGGAAAAGTCAAGTAAGAGAGAGAGAAAGTTAGCATGAGAAAGAACAAGAGAAAGACTGGCCAAATGTAGGAATTTGAGAACAACAGAAAGGAAAGAACAAGATAAAGGAAAATTTAGAAAAATGCAAAAGTACCAAAAAAGTCTTTGAAGAGAGGGATAATGAGAGGCAAAATGAAAAGAAAGATAAAAAATAGGCAGTTAAATAGGCTGTTTGGGGGAGGGGCAGAAATGACCAGGGCCCTAACTAATCTGTTTCTTGCTTTAAACAACCCTTGCTGCAGTCATAGTAGGATTACACTTGACACCTGTCAAACTTGTCACCTTGACAAGAAAATGTGGAAGATATTTGTTTAGATATTCACTGCACACCTGTTGACATTTAGAAGCTGCAGTAACTAGGGCAAGTTGGGAAGAGACAAGAAGAGAGAAAAGCCAGGAAGAGGCTTAGCAAGCCCAGAACTTTTGCCCAAAGTAGGGAGACAGAGAGAGAGAGAGAGAAATACAAAGACAAATGTACACACATGCACACTTTGGCACTAACTTTTGTCTGGAAATTAATAGCCTTACCATATACTCTTCCAGCAAATGGAAGTGGCCACTTTTTCTGTACCTCCATTTCCAAAGTTGGCATCCTTTTCTCCATCCCTGCAACTCAGTCTCTATCCAGTCCCTCCTAAATCATTACTTGGAATGATTGGAACCCTATCCTTCCTAGCCTTCCTGCCTCCATCCCTGCCTGCCTACCTAAACCTTTACTCCCAATCATGTTCTGGACCATCCTGCACTCTGGGATGTTTATCCTGGCATGCTGGAGTTAGGCGTGCCATGGCGACAGTGATGGGCTTGTCCCAAGTTGGACAGTGCTGGCTGGGCTATGGTCTGAAGAGGCTTTCACTTTTTTTTCTGTAAAAAAAGAAGTTGAGAGTTTGGGAGACTGAGGCAGGAAGATCACTTGAGGTCAGGAGTCCAAGATCAGCCTGTCCAACATGGTGAAACTTCTTCTCTACTTAAACTACAAAGAATTAGCCAGGCGTGGTGATGTGTGCCTGTAGTCCCAGCTACTCAAGAAGCTTAGGTGGAAGATCACTTGAGCCTGGGAGGTGGAGGTTGGAGTGAGCTGAGATCATGCCACTGCACTGCAGCCTGGGTGACAAGATCCTGTCTCAAACAAAAAAGAAGGTGGGGAGAAAGAGGAGTTTGTGTTTTCTACCAAATTATCTTTCTATCAACCTAATTTACAACACTGTTCTATTAAAAACATAAAGTTAAATTAGTTCAGCCCAAATGGCCTCCAATTACATATTTCTTTTAAAGAATAGACAATCAACATGTTCAGTGATTAAGTATAACTATAGTCTAGTTGAAAGAAAACATAATTTAGAGTCAGGCAGATCCTCCAACGTTCCCCCTTTCATGCGCCTGAATGCTTTGTTTCTACCTAGGTAATGGAATGTATATAACACGTGTATAATTAGTAGCTGACTTTCTTGTCTCCTCAGCTGAACTCTGAGTTTCTAAAAGGTAACCATTCCTCTTTCATCTCTGGAGAGCCTGAGAGATTCATAAGAGTTGCCCTGAACAAACATCTGTTTCTAAATTCGAGCACTTTCCTGTCTATTTAAATCCTGTAGATCCGATCACCATTTAGATGAGCAATGAAACTGTTCTCTTGGAAGGGGGCAGGAAAAGCGGACAAATTGAATGAACATCTATTGAGCACTTATATATCAGGCACTGTGCCAATCCTTTCACACATCGTTTCTTTCAATTCTCAAAATAGTACTCAGCAGTAGATATTACTCTCATTTGACAGAAACCTGAGATCCTAAGAGGTTGAATGACTTGCCCATTGTCACACAGCTTATAATTACCAGTGTTTAGGTTTGGATGCAGGTCTACTCAATTGCAAAGTTGATGCTCTTATCCCTAGGATACCTTAGCCCCTAAGATTAGTAAAGCCTCTATGGCCAAAACCAACTACGTTTTTTTTTTTTTTTTTTTTTTTTTTGGACTTACCCTATTCAATTCCTCTAAGCACTGATATCATTAAATTATTTCTACTTCTTGAAAACTGTTCTTCCTGTGGTTTCTGTGGCACTATTTTGCCCTGATTTTATTCCTATGCTCCTGACCACTACTTTTTAGTTTTCTCTACCCTGCTGTCCTAGACCCATAATTCAAGGTCTTCATATTCTCCTTGGGTAATATCATTGAATCTTACCTGTTCTCCAAGCATTTAGATGTGCTAGGCTCCTAAGATTGTATTTTCAACTCATCCTGTTCCCCAAGGTTAGACTCAAATCATTACTGCCTCCTGATCCTTACTACATGGGTAGGGTATTATCACCTCAAATTCAACATTTCCAAAATTCAAGTCACTAGCCTTACCCCCACCTCCAAACTTCCCCAACTTCCTTCCCATCTCCAGCATGACAATTCCAGTATGTGAATTATATGTCAATAAACCCCTTATGTAAACAAAAATATAAAGCTAATGCACTATCTTTTTATTGTAGTAAAATATACATAAGATATAATAAACCTTTGTAATCATTTTTTTTTGACACAGAGTCTTGTTCTGTCACACAGGCTGGAGTACAGTGGTGTGACCACAACTGACTGAAGCCTTGACCCTCCAGGCTCAAGCAATCCTCTCAACTCAACCTCTTGGAGTAGATGGGACTATAGGTGCACACCACCACATCCAGCTAATTTTTTTACTTTTACTTTTTGTAGAGACAGAGTCTTCCTGTGTTCCCAGTGCTGATCTATTATTATTATTGTTTAGAGATTGGGTATTGCTCTGTCACTCAGGCTGTAGTGCAGTGGCACTATCATAGATAGCTCACTGTAGCCTTGAACTCCCAGGTTCAAGCAATCCTCTTGCCTCAGCCTTCCGAGTAGCTAGGACTTCAGGCATGTGCCACCACACCCTGCCGATGTAAAAAAAAAATGGGTAAATACTTGCTATGTTGCCCAGGCTGGTCTCAAATTCCAGGGCTCAAGCATTCCTCCCACCTTGGCTTCCCAAAGTGCTGGGATTACAGGCATGAGGAACCACGCCCTGCCTATTATAACCATTTTTAAGTGTATGATTCAGTGGCATTAAGTACATTCACAATATCATGCAACCATCACCACTACCTATTTCAAGAATGTTTTCATCATTAAACAGTAACTCTTCATTACCTATCCCCCACCCCTGGACCTTCTGTCCTTATGAATTTGACTACTCTAAGTACCTCACATTAGTAAAATCACACACAATCTGTCCTTCTGTGTCTGGCTTATTTCACTGAGCATAACATTTTCAAGGTTCATCCATGTTGTAGCATGTATTAAACTTTTATTCTTGCTTATGGCTAAATAATATTCCACTTCATGTTTATATATCACATATTCACATATTTTTATCCATTCATCTGTTGATGGACGCTTGAGTTGTTTCTGCCTTTTAGCTATTGTAAATAGTGCTTCTATGAACATAGGTAGATAAATATATGTTTGTGGTGCCTGCATTTAATATTTTGGGGTATATCCCTAGGAGTAAAATTGTTGGATCATATGGTAACTTTTTGAGGAGCTGCCAAACTGTTTTTACAAGCATCTGCACCATTTTACACTTTCACCAGCAATGAAGGGGGTTCCAATCTCTCCACAACCTTGTCAACATTTCTTATTTCAGATTTTTTTTTTTTGAGATGGAGTCTTGCTCTGTTGCCCAGGATGGAGTGCAGTGGTGACTTCCACCTCCAGGGTTCAAGAGATTCTCCTGTCTCAGCTGCCCTATAGCTGATATTATAGATGTGCACCACCACACCAAGCTAATTTTTGTATTTTTAGTAGAGATGGGGTTTCATCATGTTGGCCAGACTGGTCTAGAACACCTGACCTCAAGTGATCTGCCTGCCTCAGCTTCCCAAAGTTCTGGGATTCCAGGAGTGTACCACTGCACCCAGCTTGCATGTTTGTTTTTAAATAGTAGCCCTCCTAATGGGTGTGAAGTGGTATTTCATTGTGGGTTTGGTTTGCATTTCCCTAATGACTAACAATATTGAACATCTGTTTTTGTGCTTATTGGTCATTTGTGTATTTTCTTAGGAGAAATGTCTATTCAAGTCCTTTGCCCATTTTTTAATTGGCTTGTTTGAGTTTTTGTTGTGGATTCATAGAAATTCTTTATATGTTAAGGATATAAATCCCTTATCTGATATATGGTATGCAAATCTTATCTCTCATTCTATAGTTTTTCTTTTTGCTTTCTTGATAGTGCTCTTTGAAGCACAAAAGATTTTAATTTGTTTTTAATGGATAAAAAGTTTCTATGTTTCCCAGGCTGGCCTCAAATGCATAGCCTTGCCTCCTCAGGGGCGAGAACAACTGGCCTGAGCCAGTGCGGCTCCCATAAGATTTTAATTTTGATAAAGTCCAATTTATTCTTTCATTGCCTGTGCGTTTGGTGCCATATCTAAGAAACCATTGCCAAATACAATCATGAAGACTTTCCCTTATGTTTTCTAGTATGTTCTAGTTTTTGCTGAACCATTATCTTTAATAGTGAAAAAAAAAAGTAAAAACCTAAATGACCATCAATTGAGTCCTGGAAAATAGTTAAAATATTTAAAAGTGATAAGTACTGTAAAATATTTGGTAACATTTTATACTTCTTGTTGGTAGAAATCATTATTGACTCAGTAGAATAAGGCAAACGTCCTCAGACAGCATGAATAATAAATAATTATAATAAAATAATTTAATATAATTGAATGTTTCTATTAGCTGAGCACAATTCTAAGCACTTTCCATTATCTCCTTTAATCCTCACATGATTCTGAAAGGGGAGGGCTAGTATTATCCCCATTTTATAGCTGAAAAAACTGAGGCATATCTATGTTCAAAACCTTGGCAAAGATTACATAGCTAGGAAGTATTAGGTCAAGATGTGAATCTAAGCAATCTGAGTTTCAGAGCCCACACTCCAATGAAACATGCTGTATTATCTTACATGTGGGTCAGAAGACTACTTGGGAATGCAGGCATGATGAGGTAGAAAAGACTGATTTTTGCTTTCTTGCAACTGGAAGAAACAGGGCAGAATTAAGAGGAGAATGCAAAGGAACCTTGCCTAATATCATGTAAAGAAAGGTTTAAGTTGAGGGTAAGAGAAGACACATTGAGTTGCCACAGGCATGTTATTTCTCCCACTGATCAGGCCTCAATAAACCACATGTTCAAATTAATTGATGCTACCTCTCCTAGATCACCCATAGACACCAAAAGATGGCCCAGGGCTCAGGACTACAGAGTTAATTAATCCCTAATGGCTTTGGGGAAGTAACATAGGTTACTAAGTTACTGTGGCAACCTGCAAGTGTGATTGTTTTCCCTTGACACTCTCATGCCCTACTCACCACCTGCTGAACAAATCAAGTATTTCAACTCCTCTGTGTCTTTAATTAGGTTGTGCATTCTGCCAGGAATGCTTGTCACTAGCCCTACCCTTTTGTATAACCCTACCCTATATGTATAGACACATACTGTCCCTAAAAAGTCCCATGCCATCGGCCATGATAGCTTATAAATTAATGAGTTCCTTTACTGTTCTCTAACACTTGTTATTTCTTCATATGTCAGTATACCATTTCTACCCTTCATTAGACTGTCAGCACTTTGAACAAACATGCTGTGCTATGTCTGATTCATCTCTGTAACTTTGTACCTAGCATAGTGCCAAAAGGAGAAAGGCAAGAGCAAATATTAAATTTTCATCACCATCATTGTCGTGGTATCACCAACCCAAAGGCCCAATCTCAATTTTTCTAGTCATGGGGCTGAAGTAAAGCATCTATAGGTTAACGGCATCATGAAAGCATAACCTTCAGAACCAGGTAGATGTTGGTTTAAATTCCAACTTTACCACTTACTGCCCATGTGACCTTGGATATGCCATAATACCTCTCTGAGCTTCAGTTTCCTCATCTACAAAAGAGAAATAATAACTGCCCTTCCGTCACATGAGTTTTTATAAGGATTAAATATAATCATGCATGTAAAGCACAGACTATATATTACACATTTAAATAGTAGCTCTTATTATTAGGGGAGTGTACCTGTGGGTGCAAGTGGAGACCTGTGTCTGCTTAGGCCCAGCTATTTGTCTGTTATCACTCATTTTCTCAGCAACTCCACAGCAAAAATGGTGTATCATGCCATCCCTGGGTCCTTGAGTGGGCCCACAGATGACAAAGGAGCCCGAATATGAATTTCTGCTATGGACACAAAAGAAACCTCTGTGGAGACAATGGCCTATTGTTTAGGAAGAGAAGCACTAGGTGCCCAATTACTGAGAGGCCTCCAATAAAATTGTTACATTTCTCATCACATCAACAAAATCTCAGTGTGGACATGTGAGTCTGAGGGGCCAAGGTGAACCTAAGATGGAAAAGATGACTCTTTCTTTTCCCCATAACCTGGCTTCTGGCCTTAGCTCTATCACAAACTGGACGAGTTACTTCCCCTCTTTTGACCTCAGTTTTCCCAGCTGTGCAAGAATGCTATTGGATGAGATGTTCTGGCCAGGCCTACCAGCTCTGATACTTTAGTTCCTGTTTTTCCTCCTTTCCTACATGCCTCTCTGCCCTTGGCTAATTCTAATGTCTCAAGACCCAAGGTGGGATCTACTGACTGAAAAGATAGAAAATATGTACTCTCTACAGGAGGTGGCCACATCTCAAAGTAGAGCAGCAAGACCCTGGCCTTTGACATTCTAAGGTAAGGCATGTGTGCCCATACATACATGCCCAGGGTGATGGGGCATGCTATCTCCTAAGTGAAGAGGGCAGACAGAAGAACACAAAGACAATAGACCCTCCCAAGGGTGCTGGTATTTTTAGTAACCACCATGTGACTGACAAGTAGCCAAGCCTGGGTTAAGATTTTGGTCTATCCAACTCAGTCCACACCATCCCATGAAAGAAAAGGAGAAACTAAGGGACACAGGGAGACTGGCTTTCAGAAGTGCAGGTCTCCTTCTACTTCCATCTGAAATCCAGAGGCTGACTGAGGAGAAAAGACTGTCCCATTAACTCACAGAGATTTAGGCAAAAGCCTTAGGTCCCATGGGCTAGAAGAAACTTGCCAAAGGAGAAAATGGAATTAACATTTGTTGAAGTTTTGCAGTTGTGTTGTAAGCACATAGTAACCTTAGAATAACCCAAGAAAAGTAGAGTGGAAAATGTCTGCCCAGGTGTAAAAATGCAGAGGAGATTTATGTTTCAGAAGCTATGAATATTTTTATTTTCTCAAGAGATCACTGTCAAAAAAATAGATGTCTAAATGTAACTCCTCTTCTGGCAGAGACAGGAACTAAATGTCTACATAGAACAAAATAGTCAGAATGGGCTATAGTGGATCCAGCTAAGCATCAAGGATGGAAGGTAAGTGGTTATGATCCAGGCCAGTAAAAAGAAAAAGGGGAGCAACATTTCAGAAGTAAAGTGGCAGAGAGAGAGGTAAGTGGTAGTGAAAGGTATTAGGAGAGAACATGGGGCATAGGAGGTATATGAAGGTTTAGAGAGAAGTTGGAAGATTGAAGAAGGAAAGGGGCCACAGCTAAAAGATGGGGAACTGGTAGAGGACCAGGGGATAAGTGAGGAAAGGAAAGAGTTTTAGGGTTGTAGAAGAGGAAAAGAAGGTAGCTAGGGCCAGCGGAAAAGGATTTTACCTACAAAACTGATGGTTCCACAATGGGGAAAAAACAACAAGCAAATGTAGATATGGAGGGAAGACTGTCTTAGAAGGTGGTCAAAAGGAAGTAAGGGGTTGGGAACTAAAGGATTGGATAGGGGCTTAGAGTGAGGGAGTTTTTAAGAGAGGTAACCAGGGCTGTATGAAGGGTAAGAAGTACTGTTGAGGGATAAAGCAAATTAAGCTGGAAAGGCATGGGAGGCATAGGGATAGGAAAGAAAGAAAAGAGATGGGATCTTGGTGAGCAGATGTGGGTAATTCAGGGGACTAGGGTAAGTGATAGAATGATCGAACATCATGCATATGGGGGCTAAAAGAATGCACCGAACCTTCAGGATGATGTGCAATTGACTGTGGAAGAGGTAGCTCAAAGCAAAAAAGAGGGCTCAGGAGAGAGGGATTCAGTAAGGAAAAATGAGTTAGAAAACAAGGAAGATTCACTGGGGAAATGGGAGCTCTGTGAGTGACGAGTTAAGTGAGAAGGTGCCTCAAAGAGAGGTGAGGCTTCAACAATCACTAGGAGAAGGGAATTCACTGGGAAAAAAGTTCAGTGACAGAGGTATTGTCTCTGTAAATTTGAAAATATATGTGAGGTGAAACTCCAGTTTGGACTGGATGTTGAAGACTCATTTCTCTTTGATTCTCTTTCAGGGCATCTTATGACCCCCCTCCCATCCAACAAAGGAAGGCAGCCCAAACCCAGAATTTCACAACTTCTATTCTAGCAACTGAAGGCAGCCTGGGTAGATTCATTCTTCACCTGATTGAAGGGAAATTCCAACAAAAAGGTAAACTCAACAGAATGAACAAGGAGGATACATTCAGATCCCCACTGACAATAAGCAGCCAGGTCAAGCACTCCTTTGCTGGGCCTGACACTACCTGCCACCCCAAGAGATATAGGGGTAGGCAGGCAGAACCACAAAACCAACAAGAGAGACTCAGCTACAGTAAGCAGCCTATTCATGATGTCTCTATGTACCCACAAGTCGGAGATTGCCCTTCCCCTCCTAGAGAAACCAGGACAGCCGAAGGTCACCAGTGAAGAGATCCAGCTACATGCACTGGGCTAGAGAAGCTTCCTTGTTTCCATGGGTCTCAGAATCCAGTCCTCCACCAGTTATACTGGGCTGCCATGGGACACCAGCAAGGGGGATCCACGAGAACAAGAAACCCAATCAAGAAAGTCTTTGTCCCAGTAGTACCAGATAATTTAAGCAGAATAAGAGCACCACAAAAGTCTCTAAAAATTTAATTATCATTGGAACCACAGCTCACAAAAATAGGCGAGGACCTGTGTGCTAAACATAGTGACAGCCTATTAAAAGGAAAGATATAAATAAGACCCACAATTGTCACATATGATAGCCAATATGTCCAGGATACATGAAAATCACCCATCATATCAAGATCCAGGAAAATACAACCTAAAGTAGAAATGACAACCAACAAATGTCAATGTCAAGTTGAATAAGACGTTGGAATTATCTAGCAAGGGTTTTAATGCAAGTGTCACGAAAATGCTTCAACAAACAATTACAAATTCTCTTTAATTTATACTTTGAATTTATATCTAATGTTAGCCCTCCCTAATCCCCTCACCCCCTGCTATCCCTCCCCTAGCCCCCTCCCCCCCCTACATGCCCTGGTGTATGATATTTCCCTCCCTGTGTCCATGTGTTCTCATTGTTCAACACCCACTTATGAGTGAGACTATGCGATGTTTGGTTTTCTGTTCTTGTGTCAGTTTGCTGGGAAAGATGGTTTCTAGCTTCATCCATGTCCCTGCAAAGGACATGAACTCATCGTTTTTTATTGATGTATAGTATTCCATGGTGTATATGTTCCAGATTTTCTTTATCCAGTCTATCATTGATGGGTATCTGGGTTGGTTCCAAGTCTTTACTATTGTAAACAGTGCTACAATAAACATACATGTACATGTGTCTTTATAATTGAATGTTTTATAATCCTTTGGGTATATACCCAACAATGGGATTGCAGGGTCAAACAGTATTTCTAGTTCTAGATCCTTGAGTAACCACCACACTGTCTTCCACAATGGTTGAACTAATTTACACTCCCACCAACAGTGTAAAAGTGTTCCTATTTCTCCACATCCTCTCCAGCATCTGTTGTCTCCTGATTTTTTAATGATTGCCATTCTAACTGGAGTGAGGTGGTATCTCAATGTGGCTTTTGTTTGTATTTCTACTTTATGATGGTGTACAAATGATATATACTCAGTAGACACTCTACTTTGAGCACTTACACAACCAATTTGTTTTTCACTTTTAATACAGTATTCAACAAATTACATTAGATCTTCAACACCTTATTATAAATTAGACTTTGTGTTAGATGTGTTACATGATTTTATCCAATTGAAAACTAGTGTAAGTGTTCTGAGTACATTTAAGTTAGGACAGGCTAAGCTATGATATTTGGTAGGTTAGGTGTGTTCAATGTATTTTCTATTTATGATAGTTTTAACTTATGAAGGGTTTATCAGGACATGTATAGATGAAAAATAAACATATAAAATGAAGCTTCACATTACATGTCATAAGGGAAATGTAAGTTAAAACAACAGTGAAGTACCATAACACATCTATTGGAATGGTCAAAATTCAAATGCTGAAAACACGAAATGCTGGTGAACAGGTAAAGCAACAGAAATTACTGGTTGGAATGCAAAATGGTACAGCCACTTTGGAAGACAGTTTGGTGGTGTCTTACAAAACTAGATTCTTACCAACTGATCCAGCAATTGGAATCCTTGGTATTTGCCCAAAAGAATTGAAAACTTATGTCTACATAAAAACCTGTATGTAAATGTTTACTTCAACTTTATTTCTAATTGTCAAAGCACAGAAGGAGCCAAGAAGTCCCTCAATAGGTGATTTGATAAACAGCCTGTGATACACCCATGCAATGGAACTTTATTCAGTGATAAAGAGAAATGAACTATCAAGCCATGGACACCCACACAGGAAACATAAATATATATTAGTAAGTGGAAGCCAATCTGAAAAGGCTACCTACACTGTGATTCCAAATATATGACATTTTGGAAAAGGCCAATCTATGAAGACAGTGGGAAAAAAATAGTAGTTGCCAGGGATTAGTGGGGAAGAAGCCGTGAAGAGGCAGGGCAGAGAATTTTTACAGTAATGAAAATAATTGGTGACACTATAATGGTAGATACTTGCCATTAAGTATTTGTCTAACCTTATAGAATATACAATACCAAGAGTGAGCCCTAATGTAAACTACAGACTTTGGATGATAAGAATGTATCAATGTAGATTCATCAATTTTAACAAATGTACCACACTGCTGGAGTTTATGCATGGTGGGGAGGGGCAGGGAATATATGAGAAATCTCTGTACCTTCTGCTCAATTTTATTGTGAACATAAAACTGCTATAAAAATAAATCCTATTAAAAATGTCTATAGAGGAGGGGCTTCAAGATGGCTGACTAGAGGCATCTGGTATTTACCTCCTCCACAAAGAACCAAAATAGCAAGTAGATAATACACTTTGAATAGATCATCTAAAAGGAACACTGGAATTTTCTAGAGAAGTGACAGGAAGCATCTAAGGCAAGGGAGGAGAGGGAAGTGAGTGAGACAGCCTTCTCAGCCAGAATTGGCTGGGAGCCCAGAGAGGCTTCCCAATGCAGAGAAAAGGTAAGTGACACATCTCCGGCAATCCAGATTCCTACTGAAGACTCCCACAATCCTAGCCACAGGAAAGTTTCTCTAGATATCTCCAGCAATCCACATTCCCACTGAAGATTCCTGCAATCCTAGCCACAGGAAAGTCCCTCGACCCTCATGGGCCCTGAGACTAACATAGCAAGATACATGGAGATCATATGACAGCATTGCTCCAGAGAGCAATAGCTCATGCTGAGTCCCACACCCCCAAAGCCCTAAGCGTTTACACCAAAGAGCCATTTGGAGTGCCCAACCCCCAACAGCTCTTAAACCTCTACATCCCTGGAGCCTCATTAATTTTAAACACCCATAGCCACTGATACTGTTGGCTGCTGCCACCAAAGTAGGAGCCATTGGCAGTGACCATGCTACCCCCAGCAGAAGGGCTGCTGCACATTTTCACGTGCCCTGAGTACAGACTTCTCTAGACTGTAGCCACCACCACTGCTGGCTTTTACCACCAGGGAAGAATTGTGAGCCACTGGTGGCAATCCTACTGTCCCCAGCAGCAGGACCTCTGTGCATTTACAATCACTCCAAGGATAGGCTACACCTAGTGTGGATGCCACCTGGAACCAAATTATGTGCTCCCGAGCCACTTGCCAAGGCTGCTGCCCCTGAAAGAAACAAAAGAGCCACTGCTGCCCCTACCTGAGCATTCTGCTGGAGACCTAGGGATTATTTTACCCCTGCCTACCACAGCCAATGCTTATATATGCACCAAGAAAGAGGGTGCGGACACATCCACATGTACTGGCTTTGCCCCTTGTGACAAGTACACCATCTACAGGCCTAGGGAATGCCTTGCCCCATTCACCCACCGTTAGTACTTGAGCATTCTTATCAGGGGCCTGAGGACAGGTGCACCCAACCTGCCACCATAACCACAGTTGACACCCAGTTATATCTGCCATCTGTGGGCCTGGGGATTGGCCTTCACAGTCAACTGCAGTCACTCCCAACACTAGTGTGAACCACTTAAGAGTGAGTGGGTTGCATGCCATGGCTACTGCCATGGTCTAGATCACACCCACTGCCAAAGGGCCTAAGAATGTGTCCACCAGCCCATCCCACCACTGTGACTCCTGGCACCTGATAAAGTTGCCTGGAGGACCAAGAATTAGCCTGCTTGTACCCACTTCAACTAGAGGAAGAATATGCCATCATGGAGCCCCAAAACAGGCATGCTCAGCCTACCACTGTCATTACTGGGGTCAGAAAACTGCCCCACCTGGTGTTCCTGTGTCCAGCAAAACATCACCACAGCCTTCATTAAGAACTGCACCCCAAGCTACTGAGGAAATCACAGACACCACTAACACTGTTTACAGCTGGATAAATTATATAAGTGCTATACCGTGTGCACCCAGGATCAAAGGCAAAGTGCCCTACTCAACCAACACCATAGATGTATCTTCAGGAAAAAGTCCTCTCTTACAAAAATAAAGAAAAAAAACAAAAAATCAAAAGAAGTGACTGTTACACCAGAGGTACAGATATCAATGTAAGTACCTAGGAAATACAAAAAAGAAAGAAAATACAAAATCTCCAAAAGAACACAGTAATTATCCAGCAAGAAGCTGCATAGAAAAACAAGTATATTAACTCTGGAAAAATAATTTTTAATAATGATATTAAAGAAACTCAGTAGGATACAAGATAACATAGATTAAAAATAACATAAATCAGAAAAAAATGATTCAGAATATGAGTGAGAAATTTACCAAAGAGGTAGATGTAAAAAAGAACCAAACAGAAATCCTGGAATTGAAGACTTCACTGGATAAACTAGAAAATATATTTACAACCTTCAGTAATAGACTAGATAAAGCAGAAGAAGGAATTTCAGAACTTAAAACCAAGTCTTTTGAAATCACCCAGCAAGACAAAAACAAAGAAAAAAGAATTAACAAAGCATACATGACATATGGGACACCATTTGTCAATTGGGACACACATCTATCATGTGGTACACATATTTGATTGCTTTAGCAATCAAATATTCAAAATTTTGGTGTCACAGAAGGCAAAGAGAAAACCAAAGGAATAGAAAAACTATTTAATGAAATAAGAACTAAAAGCTTCTGAAGTCTAGTAAGATATTTAGATGCTCAGATATGGGAAGCTCACAGATTCCCTAAATAAATATATTCAAAAAGGTATTGTTCATGGTGCATTATAGTCAAAGTGTCAAAAGTCAAATACAGTGAGAGAATTCAAAAAATAACAAGAGAAAAGCGTTAAGTCACATACAAGAGAATCCCAATCAGAATCACAACAGATTTCTTAGTGAAAACCTTACTGGCCAGGAAACATTAGAATTATATATTTAAAGTGTTGAAAGAAAAAAATAAATAAACTATCAGCCAAGGATACTAAACTATACCTAGCAAAGTTATCATACATAAATAAAGGAGAAATAAACTATTTCCCAGAAAAGAAAAAGTTTAGAGTATCACCAGTAGACTGGCCCTGCAATAAATGTTTAAGAGAGTCCTAAACTGGGAAGAGGAAGGATGATATCTACAATCATGAAAACACATTAAAGTATAAAATGTTTTGGTAAAGCAAACACACAAGTAATAGAAAGGATTCAAATGTTACCACTATAGAAAACAATAAATGCACAATAGTAATTATTAAAATGGAAATAAACAAATGATATACAAAACAACCAGAAATTAATTAATAAAATACAGGAATAAGCCTTCACATATAGATAATAACCTAGAATGTAGATAGATTAAACTTTCCAGTTACAAGATATAGACTAGCTGAAGAAGTAAAAAAAAAAAAAATCACACAATTATATGCTGCCAACCAGAAACTCATTTCATCTGTAAAGACATACACAACTAGGATTGAAAAATACATTCCTTGCAAACAGAAACCCAAAGTGAGCAGAAATATCTATATGAGATAAAACAGACTTTAAGTAAAAAACTGTAAAAAGAGAAAGAAGGGTGTTATATAATAATAAAGAGGTCAAGTCAGCAAGACGATATAACTGTTCTAAACATATATACATCCAGCACAGAAGCATGCAACTATAATAATTATTAGTTCTATAGGAAGAGATAAACTCAACTATCATAATAGTTGGAGTCTTCAATACCACACTCTCAGGATTAGACAGATCAACAAGACAGGAATTTCACAAAGAAATATTGGATTCAACAGTACATTAAGCCAAATGAACACAACAGATATTTACAGAACACTTCATCCAACAGCTGTTGAATAAACATTCTTCTCATCAGCACATGGAACATTCTCCAAGACTTAACATATGTTAGGTCAAAAAGAAGCCCAACAAAGTGTGAAAAATCAGAATGATAAGTCTCTCCTCAGACTACAACAGAATAAAACAAGAAATAAAAGTAAAAGAAACTTTAGAAACAACACAGATGAATTGAAATTAAATAACATGCTTCTGAATGACCACTAGTCAAGGGAGAAGTTAAGAAAAAAAAATTGTGCTCACTTTGGCAACACATATACTAAAATGGAAATGATACAGAGAAGATTAGCATGGCCCCTGTGCAAGGATGACACTCAAATTTGTGAAGCATTCCATATTTTTAAGCATACACAATTTCAATAGCCGAATTGATCAAGCAGAAGAAAGGATATCAGAGATTGAAAATCAACTCAATGAAATAAAATGAGAAGGCAATGTTAGAGAAAACAGAATAAAAAGAAATGAACAAAGCCTCCAAGAAATATGGGACTATGTGAAAAGATCTAATCTACGTTTGATGGGTATACCTGATTGTGACAGAGAGAATGAATCCAAGCTGGAAAATAGAGAGAATGAATCCAAGCTGGAAAATACGCTTCAGGATATTATCCAGGAAAACTTCCCCAACCTAGCAAGGCAGGCCAATATTCAAGTCCAGGAAATACAGAGAACACCACAAAGATATTCCTCAAGAAGAGTAACCCCAACGTAAATAATCATCAGATTCACCAGGGTTGATATGAAGGAGAAAATGCTAAGGGCAGCCAGAGAGAAGGGTCGGGTTACTCACAAAGGGAAGCCCGTCAGACTCACAGCAGATCTGTCAGGAGAAACTCTACAAGCCAGAATAGAGTGGGGGCCAATATTCAACATCCTTAAAGAAAAGAATTTTCAACCTAGAATTTCATATCTAGCCAAACTGAGTTTCATAAACATAGGAGAAATAAAATCCTTTATGAACAAGCAATTGCTCAGAGATTTCACCGCCACCAGGCCTGCTATACAAGAGCTCCTGAAAGAAGCACTAAACATAGAAAGGAACAACCAGTTGTTCAAGCCACTCCAGAAACATACCAAATGGTAAAGAGCATCAACACAATGAAGAAACTGCATCAACTAACGGGCAAAACAACCAGCTAGAATCAAAATGGCAGGATCAAATTCACACATAACAATATTAACCTTAAATGTAAATGGGCTAAATGCCCCAATTAAAAGACACAGACTGCCAAATTAGATAAAAAGTCAAAACCCAATGGTGTGCTGTATCCAGGAAACCCATCTTACATGCAAGGGTACAAATAGGCTCAAAATAAAGGGATGGAGGAAGATTTACCAAGTAAATGGAGAGCAAAAAAAAGCAGGGGTTGCAATCCTAGTCTCTGATAAAATAGACTTTAAACCAACAAAGATCAAAAGAGACAAAGAAGGACATTACATAATGGTAAAAGGATCAATGCAACAAGAAGAGCTAACAATCCTAAATATACATGCACCCAATACAGGAGCACCCAGACACATAAAGCAAGTTCTTAATGACTTACAAAGAGACTTAAACTCCCACGCAATAATAGTGGGAGACTTTAACACTCCACTGCCAGTATTAGATCAACGAGATAGAAAATTATCAAGGATATCCAGGACGTGAACTCAGACCCGGACCAGGCAAACCTAATAGACATTTACAGAACTCTCCACCCTAAATTCACAGAATATACATTCTTCTGAGCACCACATCACACCTACTCTAAAATTGACCACATGATTGGAAGTAAATCACTCCTCAGCAAATGCAAAAGAACAGAAATCTTAATAAACAGTCTCTCAGACCACAGTGCAATCAAGATAGAACTCAGAACTCAGAAACTAACTCAGAACCACACAACTTTGTGGAAACTGAACAACTGGCTCTTGAATGTTGACTGGAAAAATGAAATGAAAGCAAAAATAAAGATGTTTTTCGAAACCAACGAGAATGAAGACACAACATACAATTTAAATCCCTGGGACACATTTAAAGCAGTGTCTAGAGGAAAATATATAGCAATGAATACCCAAATGAGAAGTAAGGAAAGATGAAAAATTGACACCCTACCATCAAAACTGAAAGAACTAGAGGAGTAAGATAAAAAAAAAAAAACTCAAAAGCTAGCAGAAGATAAGAAATAACTAAGATCAGAGCAGAACTGAAGGAGACAGAAACACAAAAAGACTCTTAAAAAATTAATAAATCCAGGAGCTGGTTTTTTGAAAAGATCAACAAAATAGGCAAACTACTAGCCAGATTAATAGAAAAGAGGGAATAATCAAATAGATGCAATAAAAAAATGATAAAGGGGATATTACCACAGATTCCAAAGAAATACAAACCACCATCAGAGATTACTACAAACAACTCTATGCACATAAACCAGTAAACCTGGAAGAAATGAATAAATTCCTGGACACTTGCATCCTCCCATGCCTAAACCAGGAAGAATTTGAAACCCTGAATAGACCAATAACAAGGGCTGAAGTTGAGGCAGCAATTAATAGCCTATCAACCAAAAAAAGCCCAGGTCCAGATGGGTTCACAGCCGAATTCAACCAGACATACAAAGAGGAGCTGGTAGCACTCCTTCTGAAACTATTCTAAACAATCCAAAAAGAGGGAATCCTTCCCAAATAATTTTATGAGACCAACATCATCCAGATACCAAAACCCAGCAGAGACTCAACAAAAAAAGAAAACTTCAGGCCAATATCCATGATGAACATAGATGCAAAAATATTCAATAAAACACTGACAAACCGATTGCAACAGCACATCACAAAGCTTATCCATCATGATCAAGTAGGCTTCATCCCGGGAAGGCAAGGCTGGTTCAACATACGCAAGTCCATAAATGTAATTCACCACATAAACAGAACCAAAGACAAAAAACACATTATTATCTCAACAGATGCAGAGAAAGCCTTTGACAAAATTCAATAGCACTTTATGCTAAAAACTCTTAAGAAACTAGGTATTTACAGAATGTATCCCAAAATAACAAAAGCTATTTACAACAAACTCACAGCCAATATCATACTGAATGGGCAAAAACTGGAAGCATTCCCTTTGAAATCTGACACTAGACAAGGATGTTCTCTAACACCACTCCTATTCAATATAGTATTGGAAGTTCTAGCCAGAGCAATCAGGCAAGAAAAAGATAATAAAGGGTATTCAATTAAGAAAGGAGAAAGTCAAATTGTCTCTATTTGCAGATGACATGATTGTATATTTAGAAGATGCCATCGTCTCAGCCCAAAATCTCCTGAAACTGATAAATAACTTCATCAAAATCTCAGGATACAAAATCAATGTGCAAAAATCACAAGCATTCCTATACACCAATAACACACTTAAAGAGAGTCAAATCAAGAATGAACTGCCATTCACAATGGCTACAAAGAGAATAAAATACCTAGGAATACAACTAACAAAGAATGTAAAGGACCTCTTCAAGCAGAACTAAAAACCACTGTTCGACAAAATAAGAGAGGATACAAACAGATGGAGAAACATTCCATGCTCATGGTTAGGAAGAATCAATATCATGAAAATGGCCATACTGCACAAAGTAATTTATAGATTCAACACTATCCCCATCAAGCTACAAATGACCTTCTTCACAGATCTGGAAAAAACCACCTTAAATTTCATATGGAACCAAAAGAGAGCCCGCATAGCTAAGTCAATTCTAAGCAAAAAGAACAAAGCTGGAGGCATCATGCTACCTGACTTCAAACTATACTATAAGGCTACAGTAATCAAAACAGCATGGTACTGGTACCAAAACGGAGATAAAGACCAATGAAACAGAACAAAAGCCTAGGAGGCAACACCATACATCTAAAACCATCTGATCTTTGACAAATCTGACAAAAACAAGCAATGGGGAAAGGATTCCATGTTTAATAAGTGCTGTTGGGAAAACTGGCTAGCCATGTGCAGAAAGCAGAAACTAGACCCCTTCCTGACACCTTACACTAAAATTAACTCCAGATGGATTAAAGACTTAAACATAAGATCTAACATCATAAAAACCCTAGAAGAAAACCTAGGCAAAGCCATTCAGGACATAGGCATAGGCAGGGACTTCACGACTAAAACACCAAAAGCATTGGCAATAAAAGCCAAAATAGACAAATGGAATCTAATTAAACTCCAGAGCTTCTACATAGCAAAAGAAACAATCATTAGAGCAAACTGGCAACCAACAGAATGGGGAAAAATTTTTGTAATCTACCCATCTGACAGAGGACTAATATCCAGAATCTACAAAGAACTAAAATAGATTTAAAAGAAAAAGACAAACAAACCCATTCAAAAGTGGGGGAACGATATTAACAGACACTTTTCAAAAGAAGACATATATGAGGCCAACAAACATGAAAAAATGATCAACATCACTCTTCATTAGAGAAGTGCAAATCAAAACCACATTGAGATACCACCTCATGCCAGTTAGGATGGCGATCATTAAAAAATCTGGAGACAACAGATGCTGGAGAGGATGTGGAGAAATAGGAACACTTTTGCAATGTTGATGGGAGTGTAAATTAGTTCAACCATTGTGGAAGACAGTGTGGCAGTTCCTCAAGGACCTAGAAATAGAAATTCCATTTGATCCAGCAATCCCATTACTGGGTATATATCCAAAGGATTATAAATTGTTCTATTATAAGGACACATGCACACGAATGTTCATTGCAGCACTGTTTACAATGCCAAAGACTTGGAACCAACCCAAATGCCCATCGATGATAGACTGGACAGGGAAAATGTGGCACATATACAGCATGGAATAGTATGCAGCCATAAAAAACGATGAGTTAGTGTCCTTTGTACGGACATAGATGAACCCAGAAACCATCATTCTCAGCAAACTGACACAAGAACAGAAAATCACACACCACATGTCCTCACTCATAGGTGGATGTTGAACAATGAGAACACATGGACCCAGGGAGGGGAGCATAACATACTGAGGTCTGTGAGGTCAACTAGGGGAGGGATAGTAGGGGCTGGGGATTTTGGGAGGTATAACGTGGGGAGAAATGCCAGATATAGGTCATGGGGAGGAAGGCAGCAAACCACATTGCCATGTATGTACCTATGCAACAATCCTGCATGTTCTTCACATGTACACCAAAACCTGATACACAATAAAATATAAAAAAAAAGAAAATAAATCATTAAACAAAAATCAAAACACAACATATCAAAACTAATGGGATTCAGAAAAGCAACGTTATGAGGGAAGTTTACAGCAATAAATGCCTAATAAAAAAGTAGAAAGATTTCTAATACACAATCTAATAATGCACCTCCAGGAATTAGAAAAGCAAGACAAAACCAAATCCAAAATGGTGCCAAAAAAGAGAAACAATAAAGATCATAAAAGAACTAAACAAATATAGACTTAAAAATACAAAAAAAAAATCAACTTAAAAAGTTGGGCTTTTGAAAAAAACCAAAATTTATAAATTGCTAGCTAAAGAAACCAAGAAAAAAGAGAAGTTCTAAATAAACAAAATCATAAGCAAGGAGTCATTACAACAGATTACACACAATGCAAAAGATCATCAGAGACTATTATAAACAACTATATGCTAACAAAATAGAAAACTCAGTGGAAATTGATAAATTCCTGAAAAAAATTCAACCTACCAAGACTAAATGAGAAATAAATAGAAAATCTAAACAGAATAATAATAAGTAATGAGATTGAATAAAAAGTCTCTCAACAAAGAACAGCCCAGGAATGGATAGCTTCATTGCTGAATTCTACCAACCCTTTTAGAAAGAACAAAGACAAATTCTCCTCAAACTGATTTTAAAAATTAATGAGAAGGGAATTCTTCCTAATTCACTCTATGAGGGCAGCTTTACTCAGATACCGAAGTCAGACAGAGGTGGAACAAAAAATAAATCTACAGGCCAAAATCCTTCATGAGCACAGATGCAAAAATACTCAACAGAATATTAGCAAACCAAATCAAACAGCACATCAAAACTTTAATATAACATAATCAAGTGGAATTTATTCCAGGGATGCAAGGATGAGATGTAACCAAATCAAGAGAATGAATGATAGAAAGCATGTAGTCATCTCAAAAGATTTAGGAAAAGCATGTGATAAAATTCAAATCCCTTTTTGAAAGAGATTCAAATAACTAGGCATAGAAGGAACATACCTCAGCATAATAAAGGCCATAAATGACAAATCCACAGCAAACATCACGCTAAATGGAGAAAAACTGAAAGCCTTTCCACTAAAAACTGGGAAAAGACAACAATGCCCATTTTTACAATTCATTTAATATAATACTGGAGGTCCTATTCAGAGCAATCAGGGAAAAAAAATAAATAGAAGTCATTCAGATAAGAAAAGCAGAAGTCAAACTGTCCCTCTTTGCAGATAATATGCTCTTGTATTTAGAAATCCTAAAGACTTCACCAGAAAATTCTTCAATCAGATAAATAAGTTCAGAAAAGTTTCAGAATACAAAATTAATTTGCAAAAAATCAGTATCATTTTTATACAACAATAATGAATTGGCTTATAATGAAACCAAGAAGACAATCCCACTTACAATAACTACAATAAAAATATCAAGGAATAAATTTAACCAAGGAAGTGGAAGACATCTACAAAGAAAACTACAAAACAGTAATGAATTAAATTGAAGAAGAGACACAAAAATGGAAAGTATGCTTACGAATTTAAAAAAAAAAAAAAAGAATTGTCAAAGTGACCATACTACCCAAAGCTGTAAATTCAGTTTAACCCCTATCAAAATACCAATGTGACTTTTCACAGAAGGAGAAAAAAGCAATCCCAAAATTCATATGAAAATAAGAAATAACTTGAATAAAAAAGAAATTCTAAGCAAAAAGAAAAAAGTTGGAGGAATCACACTACCTGGTTTAAAAATATATTACAAGGCAATAGTAACCAAATAGTATTGGTATAAAAACAGACACACAGACCAACAGATCAGAATAAAAAAACCCAGAAATAAATTCACACATTTACAGCCAACTGATTTTTTTACAAAGGTGCAAAGAACATACACTGGTGAAAAGATATTCTTTTCAACAAATAGTTTAGAAAAAATTTGAAATCCATATGCAGAATTATACTACTGGATCCCTATTTCTTGCAATATACAAAATCACCCCAAGATAAACTAAAGACTTAAATATAAGACCTACAACTATAAAACTACTGAAAAGTACATAGGGGAAATACTCCAGGACATTGGTCTAGGCAAAGATTTTCTGGGTAAGACATCAAAAGCACAGGCAACAAAAATAGAAATAGTCATATGGAACTATGTTAAACTACAAACTTTATCACAGCAAGGAATACAGAGTGAATAGACAAACTCTGGAATAGAAGAAAACATTTGCAAACTATTCATTTGACAAGGGAATAGATATTTACAATATACAAGCAGCTGGGGAAGAGGCGCCAAGATGGTCAACTAGATGCAGCCAGGAAGAGCATCTCCCACTGAGAGACCAGACCATCAAGAAGACTGGCATACTGTGAGCAGATATTTATTTAAAAGGAAGGCCTTGATACTAGCTGGTGTTAGGCCACAGACTCTGGGCTTAAAGAGGAGGAAGCTGGGAACCCTGCACAAGGCTCCCAAGCACGAAGAATTGTTCCTAATTCTCAGATTCCACAGGAAGTAGTGAGTTTAGGCAAAGGGTGGTCGAATCTCACCATGAACCTCTTGAATTCTAGCTGCAAGAGACTCCATGACCCCCACACATATTTGTGTACCCACCCACTCACAGGTTCCTCCCACCACAGGCTGCCCCCACTGCTTTCTCTGATACACTCACCCACAGTGTTCCTCCATGGCATTGGCAGCACACACTTGCCCACAGCCACCCAACTGCTTTGCAAGAGCATGCATGCAGGAGGATCTCACTGCCCTGCACCTGATGACACATATGTGCAGACACTGCCACCACACCCCTTCCGATATGCACAAGCTGCTGCCCTGCCCCTGCTGGCAGGCACAACATACTGCAGCCACTGTCACATACACATGCATGGATATTGCAACGGTGCACCCATGAGGACACTGTTCTTGTCCCCACCAACATATACAATCCTGCCATACCCCCGCCAGCATGACAAACATGCTCATGTGCCTGCTTCCTGCCATGTGCTGCCACTGGGGACACACATGTATGAGCATAGACCCTGCTGACACCACCCTAATGATGTGATTTATTTGGTACTCCTGCATCAGAGTGTTGTTGCCAGTGGAACAGGAACACCTTGACCCTTCCATTGCAGCAGGTGCTTAACTTTGAGGGGCAGGAGAACAAAGCTGTGGGCTTGGTACCAGCCCCCCAGAGTTAGAGATGCAGCCTAGGAGTGTGGAACTGAGCTTAAGCCTATTGAAATCTTCCAGAAAAGAAGACAGTATACAAAACCCACCATATACCACAGCCAAACCAGCAAGGACATCAAAGAATATAAAAGCAAAAAGCCCCATCCAAAAGATAGCAATTTCAATCATTAAAGGGACATCCAACAACATGGACAAGAAAGAACCAGTGCAAAAACTGTGGCAATTCAAAAAGCCAGAGTGTCTTCTCATCTCCAAATGACCCCACTAGATCCTCAGCAATGGCTCTTAACCAGGCTGAAATAGCTAAAATGAAAAACATAGAATTCAGAATCTGGACAGGAATGAAAATTATCAAGATTAAAAGAAAAGTCAAAACACAATCTAAAGAATCTAAGGCATTCAAGAAATGAATTCAAGACCTGAAATACCAACTAGCCATTTTAAGAAAGAACCAAAGTAAACTAAAAGAGCTGAAAAACACACTGCAAGAATCTTATAATACAATTGCAAGTATTAACAGCAGAATAGATCAAGCTGAGGAAAAAAATCTCAGAACACAAAGACTACTTCTTCAAATCAAATCAATAGGACAAAAATGAAGAAAAAAAATTGTAAAATAATGAACAAAACCTTTGAGAAATATGGAAGTATGTAAAGAAGTAAAACCTATGACTCATTGGCAACCCTGCAAAAGAGGGAGAAAGAGAAAGCTATTTGGAAAATATGTTTGACAATATTGTCCAAGAAATTCCACAACCTTTCTAGAGAGGTCAACATTCAAATTCAGGAAATGAAGAGAATCCCTGTGAGACACTATACAAGATTACCATCCCCAAGACACATTGTCATCAAATTATCCAATAACAATCTGAAAAAAGAAATATTAAAGGCAGCTAGAGATAAGGAGCAGCTCACCTCCAAATGGAACCTCATCAGCCAAATGGCAGACCCTTCAGCAGAAACCCTACAAGACAGAAGAGATTGGAGGCCTACATTCAGTATTCTTGAGAAAATAAATTCCAATCAATATCCAGTTGAATTAAGCTTCATAAGTGAGGGAGAAATTTGTCCTTTTCAGACAAACAAATCATAAAGGAAGAAAATTTGTTACTACCAGATCTGCCTTACAGGAGGTCCTTAAGTCAGTGTTAAACATGGAAATGAAAGACCTGTACTGATTAGCACAAAAATATATGTAAGTACATAGACGACTGACACTATAAAGCAACTATAAAATCAAATCTGCATAACAACCAGCTAACAAGACAATGACAGAATTATATTCTCACATATTAGTATTAAACTTGAATGTAAATGGGTTAAATGCCTCAATTAACAGGCAATGAGTGGCAAATTGAATAAAGAAGCAAGTCTCAATGGTATACTGTCTTCAAATGAGCCATCTCAAGTGCAAAGACACCCACAGACTCAACATAAAAGAATGGAGAAAAGTCTTCCAAGCAAACAAAAAACAAAACAAAACAATAAAGCAGGAGTTGCTATTTTAATTTCAGACAAAACAGATGTGAAAACAACAATGATCCAATAAAACAAAAAACAGCATTACATAATTGTAAAAGGTATAATTCAACAAGAAGACTTATCTTAGGTACATATGTACCCAAATCTGGAGCACCCAGATTCATAAAACAAGTCCTTAGAGATCTGCAAATAGACTTAGATAACCACACAATAATAGTGGAAGCCTTCAACAACTGGTGGTACTAGATAGATTATTGAGACAGAAAACTTACAAAGGTATTTAGAACCTGAAATCAAAACTTGACCAAATGAATATAACAGACATCTACAGAACACTCAAACCAACAATAAAATATACAATTTTCTCATCTGCACATAATACATATACTAAAATTGACCATCTAATTGGCCATAAAACAATTTTCAAGTAATCAAAAAATTTAAAATCATATCAACCAACTCTCAAACCACAGTGCAATAAAAAGACATCAAAACTAAGAAGATATCTCAAATTCACACAGTTACATACTGTGTAAATTAAAAACCTGCTCAATTCTTTAACAAAAACAAAGATATGGCATATTAGAATGTCTGAGATACTGCTAAAGCAGTGCTAAGAGGTAAGCTCATAGTGCTAAATGTGTACATTAAAAAGTTAGAAAGATCTTAATCTTAAATTAACAAGCTAACACCACACCTACAGTAACTAAACAAAACAAAAGCAAACCAATCTCAAAGCTAGCAGAAGACAAGAAATAAATAAAATCAATATTAAACAGATTGAAATTGAGACGTGAAAAAACATGCAAAAGACCAACAAAACAAAAAGTTGGTTATTTAAATAAATAAGATTGATAGATGAATAACTAGACTAATAAAGAAAAAAAAGATCCAAAAAACTATCAGAAATGACAAAAGGGACATTACCACTGACCCCATAAAAATACAAAAACAAACAAACAAACAAACAAAAAAAAACAGAGACTATTACAAACGTATCTACACAAAACAAACTAGAAAACTTAGAAAAAATTGATAAGTTTCTGGAAACATATAACCTCCCCAAATTGAACCAGGAAGAAATTGAAACCTCGAACAGACTAATAATGAGTTCCAAAACTGAATCAGTAATAAAATGCCTAACAAACAGAAAAAGTACTGGAGCAGATGGATTTACAGGCAACTTCTTACACAGAGTTGGTACAAATCCTACTGAAACTATTTTCCAAAATTGAGAAAAAGGAACTCTTCCTTAATTCATTCTATGAGGCCAGCATCATTCTTGATACCAAAACCCAATGAAGATACTACACTACAAAAACAAAACTTCAGTCCAATATCTCTGATGGACATTGATGCCAAAATCCTCAACAAAATACTAGCAAACTGAATCCAACAGCATATCAAAAAGCTAATCCCCCATGTAGGCTTTCCTCCCAGGATGCAAGTTGCGTTCAAAATACACAAATCAATAAATGTGATTCATCACATCAACAGAACTGAAAGAAAACCCACATGATTATCTCAACAGACGCAGAAAAAGCTTTTGATAAAATTCAACATTCTCTCATGTTAAAAATCCTCAAAAAGCCAGGCACAGTGGCTCACACCTGTAATCCCAGCACTTTGGGGGCAGCTGCAGGCAGATCGCTTGAGCTCAGGAGTTCAAATTCAGCCTGGGCAACATGGTGAAACTACATCTCTACCAAAAATACAAAAAAAAATTTTTTTTCCAAGTGTTGTGGTGCACACCTGTGTTCCCAGCTACTTGAGAGGCTGAGGTGAGAGGATCGAATGAGCCCAGGAGACAGAGGTTGTGGTGAACCGAGATCACACCACTGCACTCAATCCTGAATGACAGGGCAAGAACCTATTTCAAAAAAACAAAAATTCTCCACACACTATGCATTTAAAAAATATATCTCAAAGTAATGAGTCATCTGTGAAAAAGCCAACAGCCAACCTCATACTGAATGAGCATTCTAGAAGCATTCTTCTTAGAAACTGGAACAAGACAAGAATACCCACTCTCATCACTTTTATTCAACATAGTACTGGAAGTCCTAGCTAGAGGAATCAGGTAAGAGAAAAAAATAAAAAGTATCCCAATAGGAAGAGAGGAATTAAAATTATCTCTCTTCACAGACAATCTCATCTTATACCTAGAAAGCCCCATAGTCTCTGCCCAAATGCCCCTAAATTTGATAAATAAATTCAGCAAAGTTTTATTATACAAAATCATTGTACAAAAATAATTTCAGTTTTGGATACCAACAACATCCAATCTGAGAGCCAAATCAAGAACATAATCACATTCAATATAGCCACAAACACAAAAGATAAAATACCTGGGATTTGGCTAACCAAAGTGGTGAAATATAACTACAAAGAGAATTACAAAACACTACTGAAAGAAATCAGCAATAACACAAACAACTAGAAAAACATTCCATGCTCATATAGTTAGGATGAATCAATATTGTTAAAATGGCCATACTCCCCAAACCAATGTAGATTCAATAATATTCCTATCAAACAACCAATGACATTTTTCAGAGAACTAGAAAAAACTATTGTAACATTCCTCTGCAATAATGAAAAAAGAGCCCAAATAGTCAAAGCAATCCTAAACATTAAAAAAAAGCTTGAGACACCATATTATCTGATTTCAAACTATACTACAAAGCTACAGTAACAAAAACAGCAAGGAATTGGTGCAAAATAAGAGGCACATAGACGAATAGAATGGTTAGAGAATTCAGAAATAAAACTGAACATCTACAACCATCTGATTTTAAATACTGTCTACAAAAACAAGCAATGGGAAAATGACTCCCTATTCAATAAATGGCACTGAGATAACTGGCTAGCCATATGCAGAATATCAAAACTGGACTCCTTTCTTACACTATATAAAGAAGTCAACTCAACATGAATTAAAGACTTAAATGTATCACCTAAAACTATAATAATCCTAGAAGGCAACATAGGAAATACCATTTTGCACATAAGCCCTGGCAAAGATTTTATGACAAAGGTCCCAAAAGCAATCATAATAAAAACAAAAATTGACAAATGGAAAATAATTAAACCAAAGAGCTTCTGTTCAGCAAAAGAAACTGTCAACAGAGTAAACAGACAACCTACAAAATGAGAGAAATTATTTGCAAAGTATGCATCCAATAAAGGTCTAATATTCACAATCTATAAGGAACTTAAACAAATCAACAAGCAGAAAACAAATAACACAATTAAAAAGTAAGCAGTGGACATCAACAGACACTTTTCAAAAGAAATACATGCAGCCAACAAACATATGAAAAAAATGCTCAATATCACTAATAAATAAAGAATTGGAAATCAAAACCACAATCACATATGATCTCACATCAGTTGGAATGGCTATTATTAAGAAGTCAAAAAATAACACATGCTGTGCTAGTGAGGTTGTGGAGAAAAGGGAACACTTATATACTGCTGGTAGGAATGTAAATTAGTTTAGCCACTGCAAAAAGCAGTATGGTAATTTCTCAAAGAACTGAAAAAAGAGCCATCGATCAACCTGGCAATTCCACTATGCGGTAGCAAAGGCATGGAATCAGCCTAAAGGCCCACCAATAGTGGACAAGAGTATAAAAAATTTGGTACATATAACACCATCAAATATTATGCAGCCATAAAAAAAGAATGAGATTATGTCTTCTGTAGTGGCATGGATGGAGTTAGAAGCCATTATTCTAAGCAAACTAACACTTGAACAGAAAACCAAATACCACATATTCTTATATATAAGTGGGAGATAAACATTGAGTACACATGGACACAAAGAGGACAGTAGACATCAGTGCCTACTTGAAGATGGAGAGGGGAAGAGGGTGACGTTTGAAAAACTACCTTTCAGATACTATGCTTATTACATGGATGATGAAATAACGTGTACACCAAACCCCTATGACACACAATGTACCCATATAATAAACCTATACTTGTACTTTTTGATCTTAAAGTTGGAAGAAAAAAAAAGAAATTGAAAAAAACTCAACAGCAAAACAAAATAATAACCCCATTAAAGATGGGCAAAGGACACTACATTTCTTAAATGAAGACATACAAACGGCCAAATTTTTTTTTTTAATTTTTTGTTATTGTGCTATAGGTTCTGGGGTACTTGTGCAATTCTTGCAGGATTGTTGTATAGGTACATACAGGGGAAGGTGGTTTGCTGCCTCCATCCCCCTGTCACCTATATCTGGCATTTCCCCCCATGTTATCCTTCCCCAACCTCCACATTCCCTGCTGTCCCTCCCTTAGCCCCTCTCCAACAGACCCCAGTGTGTGATGCTCCCCTCCCTGTGCTCATGTGTTCTCATTGTTCAACATCTGCCTATAAGTGAGAACATGCAGTGTTTGGTTTTCTGTTCTTGTGTCAGTTTGCTGAGAATGAAGGTTTCCAGCTTCATCTATGTCCCTACAAAGAACATGAGTTTATCCTTTTTTATGGCTGCGTAGTATTCCATGGTATATATGTGCCACATTTTCTTTGTCCAGCCTATCATTGATGGTCAACAAATGACCAAAATTTTTATGGAAAAATGTTCAACATCACTAATCAGTTGGGAAATGCAAATGGAAACTATGATGAAATATCATCTTACTACAGTTAGAATGGCTGTTATTAAAAAGACAAAAAAAAACAGATACTTGTGAAGATGTAGATAAAATGAACTCTTATACACTATAAATGCAAATGTAAATTAATATAGTCATTATGGAAAATAATATGGAGATTTCTCAAAATATTAAGAACAGAACTACCATACAAACCAGCAATCCCACTACTGGGTATTTATCCAAAAAAAAGGAAATCAATATATATCAAAGGGATACCTGAATCCCCATGTTTGTTGCAGCACTACTCATAATAGCAAAGATATGACTCAACCTAAGTATCTATCCACAGATGAGTGGATAAAGGAAATGCGTGGTATATATACATATAAAACAACATTCAGCCATAAAGATATGAAATGTCATTTTCAGCAACATGGATGGAACTGGAGGTCATTGGCTTTTAGTGTGCCTCAGCCACTTGGAAAAATAGCAAAATTATTGCATAAAGATCAACCCTGTGAGCATTAATTCAAGGAGAACAGGAATTCCCTGGAAAAGCAAAGGATACCCCAGATCCCAGGGATGAGAAGGCAGGCAAGAAGCTCCTGTGACAACGTTTGGCTAAGAAATGTGAGTTTATTATGTGAAAGAGACAGAGTATTCCTTTGAGACTCACCTTCCCTTTAGGGACCTTGTTTCTCCCAAGACCTGGAGCTAACTTGGGAGGCTGAGAGACACTGAAAGGGAAAGACACTAGAAAAAGCTGCAGGCATTTTCCAAGATCTAAGACAAAGAAGAGAATGCCATTTTTAATTCAGGCTCATGCAAAGCCAGTCATTGTTTGGCAATTCAGCAGCATAGGCACCACAGTCATTTTAGTCTTGAGCCAGAGATTGGAGCACTTCCTTTAGAGTAGGAGAAGGGCCCTCACAGCCAGAAAAGTGTGGTGAATGTGGAAAGTGCCCCACCAGTAAGTGTTGGAATTGGACTCTCTCACACGGCAGGACTGGAGTGGGAGGAGAGATGCTGAAGCCACAGTTTCTCCCAAGTAGTGAGGCTTGCAGCCAGAGTCAACTTTGCTACCTGGATCCTGTCTGCGTGTGTCATTGCTGGATGCCCCAGCCTGCTCCTCTGGTCAGTCAGGGGAATGTACTCCACTAGTACAAATGACTAAGACAGAGGCAGACCTGAACCCTGCACTCTCTCTGCCCCGCACCCGGGCATATCTCCAGGCATTTGGATCACCTGCTTAACTGAATCAGCTGCCAAAGTTTCCATTTCCTTCCTGTGCAAAGATCTCAGTGCAGCAAGGGCCCTCTCTGCTCCACACCCAGGCGTATTTCCAGTCAGTTGGAGTACCCACTTGCTTGGATTAGAAACCTCAGGCAGCCCCTCCTTACTGTGCAGAGATCTTGGTGCAGCAGTATGCCCTCCATTCCAAAACTCAGCATATTCATTCCAAAACTCAGCATATTCCTCATTATTTGGTGCATTCTCTTGCCTGAATTTGCTGCCTGAGCTGCCTAAACCCAGCAGCTATTTTGCTCCTTGCCAGAGGACATATGTCCATGCAATCAAAGTACCTACTCACCCGGATTAGTAGCCCAAGGCACCCCTCCCTTCAGGTGCAGATATTTTGGTACAGCAGCACCCTGCTTTATGCATGGGCATATTTCCAGACCTTTGCTGCACCTGTCTCTCTGAAATAGGAGTTTGAACTGCCATCCTCTTTCTATGCAAAAAATTTGCTGCAGTGGCATTCCCTCCACTCCACACCTGGATGTAATGCCAGGCATTTGAAACACCTGCTCCCACAGATTAGGAGTTTGAGCTACCCCTGCCCCTGCCTTACTATGCAAAGACCTTATTGTAGAAGCAGTCAATCTGTTCCTTTCCTGAGCATATCACCAAAAAATATGTCGAGATGGTCAAAAAGCACATGAAAGGATAGTCAACATCATCAGGCATTAGTGAAATTCAAGTTAAAACCACCATGAGCTCTGATACACTTATCAGAATGGGTAAAATAAAAAAAATTGACAACAATATTGGTGAGGAGGCTTAGAAACTAGATCACTTATGCATTGAAACTGGATAGTCATAATTTGCTGATGGGAAAGTAATGACGTGGCCACTCTGGGAAACAGTTTCGCAGTTCATTACAAAATTAAAGATGCGATTGTAGTAACTCACCTATTGCATTCTTGGAAATTCATCCCTGAAAAATTAAAACATGTTCACACAAAAACATCTACATATTTTTTTATTGTACTTTAGGTTCTAGGGTACATGTGCTGATCATGTAGGATTGTTGCATAGGTACATACATGGCAAGGTGGTTTGCTGCCTCCATACCCCCATCAACTATACCTGGCATTTCTCTCCATGTTATCCCTCCCCACCCACTGTCCTTCCCCTAGCCCTCAACAACAGACCCCAGTGTGTAATGCTCCCCTCCCTGTGTCCATTTGTTCTCATTGTTCAAAACTCACCTATGAGTGAGAACATATGGTATTTGATTTTCTGTTCATGTCAGTTTGCTGAGAATGATGGTTTCCAGATTCATCCATGTCCCTGCAAAGGACATGAACTCATCGTTTTTTATGGCTGCATAGTATTCCATGGTGTATATGTGCCACATTTTCCTTGTCCAGTCTATCATTGACGGGCATTTGGGTTGGTTCCAAGTCTTTGCTATTGTAAACAATGCCATGATGAACAAACACGTGAATGTGTCTTTACAATAGAACAATTTATAGTCCTTTGAATAAATACCCAGTAACGGGATTACCGGGTCAAATGGAATTTCTATTTCTAGATCTTGAGGAATCAACACACTGTCTTCCACAATGTTTGAACTCATTTACACTACAACCAACAGTGTAAAAGAGTTCCTATTTCTCCACATCCTTTCCAGCATCTGTTGTCTCCCGATTTTTTAATGATCGCCATTCTAACTGGTGTGACATGGTATCTCAATGTGGCTTTGATTTGCATTTCTCTAATGACCAGTGATGATGAGCTTTTTTTCGTATGTTTATTGGCTTCATATATGTATTCTTTTGAAAAGTGTCTGTTCATATCCTTCACCCACCTTTGGATGGGTTTGTTTCTTTGTTTTTTTTTTTTTTTTTTTTTTTTTTTTTTTTTTTTTTTTTTTTTTTTTTTTTTTTTTTTTTTTTTTTTTTTTTTTTTTTTTTTTTTTTTTTTTTT